>JAYJME010000321.1:8696-25592 GCA_036873775.1 Costaria costata | reverse complement strand
TTAGTGACCCCGGGTCTGACTCACGACTAGGTAGGGAGAACGAGAAACACGAGTGGAGAAATCCATAGGAATATTAAAAACCATAACATGTAAAGGCTATCGTCTGGTTCAGAGAATCACTCATTAGAGAATCACGTTGTCTGTGTATGCAAGAAATATATAATATACATGTCAGTTTGAGCAAAGGCTCCATCCTATTTGTAATTTCAATGGGTTCATCCGATATTGCACATTGCCCCCCCCCTTGTATGAGTAAGATCGTTGTCAAAACTTAACCACCTTAATCAAATCAGCAGGCTCTAATCGTCTGATGGACGAAGTTGAACACACTCATTCTGTACGTTCTTATTTTATAACTGTTTAGTGCACTTCACTACCACACTCGTAAACACTGCAATATGTTTGAAGTCGGTACGTTACGTTGACGATGATTGTTCGAATCCTTGCGTTTCTCGATTCCTCCGTTTTGACGTGTATACTCATACGGTCAAGGTTCCCTCACGATATGCAAATACAACAATATTTTGTCATCCATTCGTTCATATTCAAGCTTCCACTTGGAATACTTAACAACTTATGTGTATGGCGTCTTCTGCAGTGTATATAGCTTTTCCGCGACACCTCTATTGCACCTCGTGCTGTGATACTGTAGTTCTTTACAGGTAGTTATCTGTCCGGACCAACCACACAAATAGTTGTGTGATCTTCGCAGTTGTTACTGTGAGGGCGTACGGCGGTATGTGTATCACCATGCGGCGAGTGTATTTTACACCTCGTTGCATGTGACGTTGGACACATCACCTACCCCACTAATTCCTCGTGTAGTCTATGCTGCATCCGTGAAATTGATTTGGGCACTGCTTTCGTCGGATTTTCAACGGGGCATGACCTACATTTGCTTTGTCGTCCACCAATACATTGTGATGGATGGATGAAAAACTGTGTCAGTTTTGTGTGTGACTCAATATGTATATACTTAAACCCTCGTATATCTAGGGTGAAATCATATATTAGAAAAGACGATAATTGACAAAACAAGTCATTTCCACATGTAATACATATTATGCATGCATCACTGCTGTCGCGATTCAGCTTCCTCCGTGTCCCCCATGTGGCATATCAGGTATCATCGTACATAACGGTGCCGTCACTCCCAGTCGCTATTTACATCATCGTTTCGCTCTATTTTCGTCCATTTCAATTTGTTCCCTCTTTCCTGGCCTAGGATAAACTTGTCGGTGCCGTTACCTATCTAGCCAGTATAAGTGGTTTCCCCGTCAATATCTACAGCCATTAGTTCGAAATTTCCTGGTAATTTCATCTAACGTACATTTTCAGCATACCGTGATCAACTCATGTGACATACGTATACTACTATTATAAAATATAATATAAAAAATAATACTACTATGTATCATATGATATTTCTGTGTTGTATATATTACACAAAACACGTAGTACGCGCGATCGAAGTATCCCACGCAGCTTGCAAAGTTGAGGTTCGACGAAATCCTCGATCTCACAGCTGGCGTTTTTTTCTTTTATAATAATATACGATGTATACGTATGTTAAAAAAACGGCCTCATTAAAACCCCCCACCAAATCCTCGTATATAGTATGATATGTTGTAACACGATATTTGATTGAACTCTAAGTTATTTAACAACTACACTACTATTTAATAGCCATCCCCGTTCGGAATACAGTGGCGCGAGGGAATGACGTATGAGCTATATATGTACGAAGTATGTGGCACATTCGTTATGTCCTACCAGGCATATATCAGGTAGGACATATGACACATTCTACATAAAATGTAAAACAAATTATACTTAAAGCCGCCAGTTTGGATTGCGCTTCGCTCTAACGCTCCATACGCCGGGCTTCCCCGTCTTCAATGTTTCCACCTACTCTCTAGCGCTATATCCCACTCACCGTGCTGTCTACGGGATCGGAAGAGACGATCAAAGAAGAGTAGGAAATCTGCAATTTGGCCTGAGACACCCACAATGCCGTCTACGGGATCGGGTGAGCCGAACCAGGAATCGTGGAAGATCGGCGATTTGGCCTAAGAAACTCACCATGCCGTCTACGGGATCGGAAGAGCCGAACCAGGAATCGTAGAAGATTGGCGATTTGCCCTGAGACTCAAACCCTGTTCCGTCATCAGAAGATCCCGCAGACGACGACTCAATGGTGAAGTCCCAGTATGGAAGGGTGAGTTTGGGGTTCACGCGCTGCAGGCTGTACTCGAACGTGTTGGAAAGTAGCGCGTGGCTTGTCAAGAACCCGAGGCCGTCGTGGAACTGTATCCGCATGGAATGGAGCGGAAATGAATGGGGCAGGCAAAAAAATCGTTGAAGAATGGAGGCCATGGGGTTCAGCGACAGTCACACTAACCCTGTAAACCCTGATAATTCCGAGGCCAAGAGCGGTGTGTGGACCGACCACAGCAGTACACCTGTGTACCGTACAGGGTACCTGTGCACAGGACAGGACACCTGTGTACAGTGCGTGGCACTCGTGTACAGTACAGTACAGGACACCTGCGTACAGTACAGGACACCTTACCAAGAAAACGAGCACTAAGAGAAGCAGGCGGATATTCAAAGGACAAAAAGTAAATTCGGGAGTAGTTCCACTGAAGTTATACATATTTCCATTCTTAAGCACCAAGTAAGAATTCCAATCTGGACCAGATTTCCTGTTTACTTTACTGGGATATACACACTGCTTTGATATACAGCACGGGGCACAATAGTAGGGGGTCGATACATCAATGTTTCGATATTTCGTACCAAGAATGGGTACGCGACGTCAACAGCAGTATACAATAATAGCCTAAGCGCTTTCTTGGGACCTCAGAGGGAAGGAATTGGTGGCGAAAACACAGACGATTGTTACTAAAATACAGCGTCTCGGCCACACGAGGCAGTCCGCGCTGCTGGGGCAGGATACGCGTCCAACCTATAGCGCAACGTAAAGGATCTACACAACACTCGCGCAGCATGACGATATACTCGTACTGCTACACGCTCGCTCTTCAGTAGACGGTTGACAATGCCGCCCTTGTCGATTGTTTTGTCGGCAGTTACTACGGGGGACCATAGTAAATAGGATCGAATATTGCCAGCAAAAATAGGGAAATACATTGGTTTTGGTGTCTACAATAGGTTATATTGTGTCTACAGTAGGTCCTATTAACTATGGACCAATTGTTAATGGCAAACGTAGAGAAATCTATAGATTGTGGCGTCTACACTTAGTACTAGGTCCTATTGTGTTTACAGTAGGTCCTATTAACTATGGTCGCCCGTAAACAGTTGGTTTTTAGTCTGAACGCAAAAGTCACTATGAGCCACAAAACGCGCGAGTCAGACACCAAGACGCCAAACTCCGCAAATTTCAGCACCAAACTACCAACAACTATAATGCTTGCCAGGCACCTGACTGTTTCGAGCGAAGCAAGTTTCTAATTTCCGACGGCGGCCGACACACAGGCCCAGGTAACAGTGTGCCGAGAAGGGGGTCTTATTCGCGGCCAAGACACAGCAGTACATACATGCAGAGTTGGAACATTGGAGCTATACGGTAGGCCGCCAACGATAATACGAGAAAATGCTGCTCACATGATCGCATTCGGCCGGACTCGCTGCCTTGAAATGCAACCGATTGATGGTGTAGATGTCGGCGTAGTCGTCTCCGTAGAGTTCTTTGCCGTTGCCGCCGTCAACCCTAACCGCCCAGAGCTGGTGCATCTGTCGGTCCGAATCATCCACAAGTTCCGACCGCGACGAGCAGGTATATACTTTAGTAATAATCTATACAAATAAATTAGTATACAAGCTGCACAATGGATTACGTACTCTGCGACGAGTTTACACGTATACATATGACACAAGGGAGATGCCCCGAATTAAGAGGGCCCCGTGACAAGCCGAAACAGGAGCTCGTAAGGCCACGCAGCAACCCTAACGAATACCAGGTACCAGGTATGTTGCCAAGCTCGCGCGAGTAGGCGTTTCGCCAACAAATACAAACAGCATGGAAATAAAGTTAAGTCATTTTCAAGCAAGATACCGTACTTTCCGTTAAAAAAACTAAAGTATATGGTATTTCACAAGAATTCAGAGTTTTGTTTCTCTTATATGCTCAGTTGTTAGCCCAAGGCCAGTACTTAACTACCTCAAACGGGAACGTAAGGCGCTCGTCCGAACTTTTTGCGGGTACGCTATGTTAATGTCTTAACCTTTCCGCGAAAACTTTACCAACGTTTGGTGAAATACGCATTTTTACAATTCATACGTGTTGCACCCATGGTACTACATACTATTAATAGCGCGCAATATCCAAACCGGCGAATTTACAACTTTGTATTGACGTTTTGGTGACGCTGGTTGGCAACTTTGACTTCACGAATTCACCTCATCATGAGTCGTTTCTGGCTTCCTACGATTGACCCAATTTCACGGGCTGTGGTTGCTTGTGAAGAGATGTAGATGTTCGCAAGTGAAGTGCCAACGTTCAGTTGGGGGTCGACTGTTTTCTTTCTTTTGTGTCTTCCGAATTCCGTCCAATCTTGACCATTGCAGCACCCCGAAGTCGAGGCGTAGACCTCCGTTGAGAACACGCGGACGGGCGATCTGGAGAGAATCACAAGCTGCTGTAGATGAGACACTAATAGCCAACACCCTCTCTTTGCTAAACCACGACCCAGTCGAAGGTCCAAACGCAGCGTGATAAAACAGCGGCGGGATTTTATATTCCGATGAAACATCTAGACATTAGAGAGAAACGGAAACCCGGGGATGGGGGGTTGATAAGATCCTGAGTGGCCTTAGGTTTTGCTTTTATCTGTGGCGGGAAATAAATATATATATAGCCTTTAGTACAGGGGGATCAAGCAGTTTCGACCGTTCTTAACTCCCGAATGCTCTTAACTCTGATGCTCTTAACTCGGGCTCGTTCTACGATAGCCCCCCCAACTTCTCTTTAAATAACGAAATCGCGGTTTTGCTCCCGGCCGTATCTCCTGAAATACGGTGCCCCTGGTCACCCCGGCGTCATCGTTCGACAGTCCTTCGCAAATAAAAAAGTTTTGGAAGATGTTTTTGTTTTCATAGCATCCTTCCTCGTATCGAACAGCTCTAAAACGTTCGTTAAAGAAAATCGCTGGTGTGGGGGGGGGGCTATCGTAGAAGCAGACCCCACTATTGCATGTATATCTCCCGAATGCTCTTAACCCGGGGTACCCACCACCACTACAACAGTTGTATATATGAAACCATACATTGACCTGTCTTTGGGCATGACACTACTTAGCGCCGGGAACAACAACACGTAATATCTCTCGAAGCCGGCTTGTCAGGGACCCACAGCCCATCGGAATAAATATTTTTGAATTAAAACGCGGATGGTGCCAGGTACCTGCTGTGACTGCGGTACTTTGAGTTGTCCCCTGGGTAAAGAAGCCTTCCGGCATACCAAGGTAATGAGCTGAGAGCTTGCGCTCGTTACCTTCCAGGCCACTCCTTCTGTCCCATGCCTTGATCTCGCGTCTGCGAGTACTGTACCAAGAGGCAGCGATGAGATGCGAGAGCTCACATGCACGACGGCCAGGCAGATATGGATGCTTTTACCCACAGGGGGTAGTCTATGCGCGAGCTCTACATGCGTTGGCGTGATCATTTTTAGAAGTTGCGGGTAATCGATATTATAGCGTTTACAGGGGTTCTCAATAATAGGGAAGGCCCTATCTTTTTGTGGGTGCCGCCGATGTTTGCACTGAAAGAAACACGACAGGACAATAACCTGCACGGCGTTTGTGTCCAACGATGCCCTGAGTGAAAAACGAAATTCGCGTTCGCGGCGATCGTTTTCTTTGTCAATTTTTCTTTTTAAGTGTGTGTACCCTTGGAAGGCCCTTTTCGTCAAGCACGCCAAATAAATGGCCAATTTTCGAGCTACTTTATTTCCCGAAGGCTCAGGCAACCACATTCTACTAGACACGATATTCAAGGTTTGATCGCGATGGATTTTGTGGTGACAAGCTATACGACGACCATCGTACACCTTTTCGTAGTCAAACTATCAGGAGTCGCCGTCCGTGTCCTCCAGAAAGGCGTGTTTGCAGAGAGAGGCTTAACGCTCGGGATTGCCGTCCGCGTCCCCGAGAAAGCTGGGGGTGCGTTCAGTATGTATGTGGCAGATGACGCGTGCTACGATAGAGGTTGCACTTTTTGCCTTTTCTGTTTCTGAATGACGGAGCTCCTTAACCCAAAATGGTCGGGGTGTCATTCTTGTTTTGCAAGATTTTGTTTTTTGGTATACGTAGGTTATGGCTTAAATGATCGGGTTGCACTTTTAGTTTGCTCAGAAAAAAACCGGTGCACCTCTATCGTAACATGTGTCGTTCAGTGACGCGTGCTACGATAGAGGTATCACTTTTTTGTTTTTTTTTGTTTCTGAATGACGGACCTCCTTAATCCATAATCGTCAGGGTGTCATTTTGTTTTGCGATATGATTGTTTTGTATACCTAGGTCATGTTTTGTATACCTAGGTCATGTTTTGTATACCTAGGGCTGCACGTTTAGTTTAATCCAAATCAGTGTTGTGGGTGAAGTACAGAGCTCCTAAAGTGAGGAGCCTCAGAAACAAATAGGTGTACCTCCATCGTAGCACGCGTCAGATGAGCCTCGGCGGGAAACGCAGCGTGCGCAGAGTCTGGGCTGAAGCAATAAAAAAACAACACATCGGCATCTGATCGACCTGGGTTGTATTTTATTGATGCACTAAATTACGACAGCTGTGAGTTCGGACAGTTATTAAGCGGTTGACACTCATCTTTGCAAGCTGCACAACCTAAATCTGCTCCTCTAAATAAGAACTGTACACCCTCACGCATCCTTCATGAAGAAAGCAAAAAACATCCTGTGTATCGTATATGCTGGTAGACAACCCCCCCCCCACCCCACATCCCCGCATATTCATATGTACACTATACGATCTGCACCCCCTCAGCCCCACAGGTATCTGACTCTGTTCTCCTCAAAACGGAACCTTTACGCTTATATTTCCTTCATGAAATCATGCATGCCCGCGTCCAACGTTTGTACACCTCCCGAGGTCCACGGATGTTAAATATTTTCCCCCTCAAAAATGAGATTGTATATTTTCCATTAGGGTTACACAAAACACGTAGTACGCGCGATCAAAGTATCGCACCCAGCTTGCAAAGTTGAGTTTCGACGAAATCCTCGATCTCACCGCTGACGGTTTATTTTTTTTCTTTTATAATATGTATTAGACGAAGTAGTCAGTTTTTCAAGGGAGATCGTTCAGTAAGGGACTCTCAGAAAAAAATAAGGGGGGGTACAGTACCTCTACCGTGTACGGCATGCATCGTCAATGATGGCTATTATTGCCACAACGCAGCAATTTTCAAAAATAAAACAAAAAAATAAAAAAAAATCATTTGTGTCCGCTTGCTATGCGTGCGGCCGTCGCGCGCGTTGTATAATATATATATGTAAGTCTGGAGGAGGTCACGAGAGGCACTGTTCTCGGCGAGGCGGTGCGTGAGATCGTCCTGATGCTTGAACAGAACGTGTTGGTCAAGTTCAAAAACAACCCGAGCGGGGGAAACTGATGGAAATCGGTGAGAGTCGCAAAAAAGGGACGTCTTTTACTAGAACACATACCCCATCCGTGGTTGGTGCGCAGCAGCCGCCCATCTGTGCGGCGCGAGCGGCGGGTAACAATCACAGCTCTATCACCGGTGACCCAACGTACAGGAGCCGCGCTATACGGTAGGCGTTCCATCTCTGGAGTAACAAACCTTTCTCGCTGATGGATCGCTTCTCATCTCAGAAGCTACCCGAAATAATTATATTTTGCGTACCGTAGACGACGTGTATTTTGCACCAACATAATATGCTCGTTAGATACCCCGTACGTAGCCCATGCGATCATGTATCTCGGGGCTTACCTTGCAGGTTTAGTCAAAGTCGGTGTTATTGAGTACGGTATGGAGCTGCTCATATGACCTGCTCTCAGAGCTTCTCAACTGAGGACCCATGCTGCGATAGAGGTTCACCCTTTTTTTTCTGAGGCTCATCACCTTAGGAGCTCCATACCACACCCGAAACCTATTTTTGAGCAGGCTGGAAGTGCGACCCGGTGAGCAAACCCATGGGGCTAGGCATTAAAAAACAAAACATGCTACCAGGTACTAAACAAGAATGACATTCGGACGATTTTGGGGTAAGGAGCCCCGATATTCAGAACCAAGAACGCCACAAAAAAAGTGCAACCTCTATCGTAGCATGCGTCTGAGGAGCTCTCAGAGCTTCTCAGCTGAGGAGCTCTCAGCGATGCTCAGCTGAGGAGCTGCCAGAAATTATCAACTGAGAAGTTTTCGGAGCTACTCAGCTGAAGAGCTCTCAGAGCTGCTCAACTGACCTGCTCTCAGAGGTTCTCAACTGAGGAGTTCTCGGAGCTTCTCAACGGAGAAGAAGCTGTCAGAGAGATTAGGCTGCTGCCCCTGACGCGTGCTGCGACAATACGATAGGGGGTAGTTCAGGGTAGCACGTTTGGGCCTAAATACGTTTTTGTATCTGACGGGACTGGTGCTCCGGGAATACGATAGGGGGGAGTGGGAGGGGGGGGGCGGGGCTTATCTTTGTCCGTTTTTGTTTAGCAGCCGATCCGAGAGACACTCGGAAGGGTTGACCTCGTCCACAATATTTCCGTTTGCACAGTATTAAGCTTTGATGCCTCGCTTGATTTTCGCGATGTGCCCGCACCACGTTTGGGATTGTTTTGTTTCTCTGCGCCAAGAACGAAAAAAAAACACAAAAAGATAGTCCCATTTGGAGAGGGGGTAGCGAGCGCTCAGCCTCTCGACCGAGTGGCTGGCCTAAACGCGCGGCGGTGAAAAACAAAATAGGGGTATGGTATACTGGTGTAACACCGTAGCACCGATATGGGGTTAGGGTTAGGAGGGTTAACTTATAACCCTAACCCGAATCGCCAGTCACGGGGCTTCTGGACTGAGGAATTGTTTACCAGTACTCAATGTCGTTATGAGCACCGTTTTGTGTCCTACTCTACTGTACGTTATTACGGGGGGCCATAGTTAATGGGACCTACCGCGGACACAATCGAACCTACTGTAGACACCAAAACCTATATATTTCCCTACGTTTGCAAACAGTAGTTGGTCCATAGTTAATAGGACGTACTGTAGACACGATATAAACCTACTGTAAACACCAAAACCCATATATTTCCCTAATTTTGCTAACAATATTTGGTCCTATTAACTATGTTCCCCCGTAATAGTGTATCACTACAGTAGTGCATCATAGTGTTAGCCTGCTTCGTGCAGCCTATGCTGTCATCGTCGCTCTTTTTCAGACATGTTTATCTCCTCTCACCTTCCAGAGGAGTGCAGTGTACCCGGCCCATGTACTAAAAGGGGGGAAGGCACCTGTGACAAACGCCTCGTCTGGCAGGCCGCTGAGGGAACCAATTCCTATCGTACGATTTGAGCTGGGAGTTTGATAGTAATGAAGCTTACGCCGGCGCATGGGTAAAAACGAAGCTTACGCCGGCCGCACTGCCACAAACTGGTATAAAAAATACCTCTGTGTCAATTTAACTCTTCGGTCGTTGCACACAACGGCAGCATCGTCTGTCGACCCGACCTCATCCCGAGGGGATCAGGTACGGGGGGGAAAGCCACCCGGAGAGACCACTCCCCGGATAGTGTTGTAATATATTTGTTTTAAACTGGTGCTATCCTCCGACCTGGTTAAAACCTTTACCCGCTGTGGAAAATGATTGCTGCAACCGGTATGTGCGTGCCTCCTCCTGCAACACGAATGTTGTACTCGCACGTTTCAGAGCTCGAAAAAAGTATGCAACACTCGTGGCTTGGCGTGTGGTCCTGCTGGGTGTGCACGGAAGACTACTATGCCCTCAGGCCCAGAGATGCCATATTCAGGGCTGTGAGTTAGCTAACTATATGTCGCCTACTATTAATATTAATAGTTATTATAGTACGTATCCACTATTAATACGTATTACTTGGAAAGGCGTGCTACGATAGGGAAGTGTATCACTTTTTGGCATTTTTTTTTCTGACCGACGGTGCTCCTTAACCGGACAAAACTACCCAAAATAATGTTCTGTTTACAATATTTTTCGTCGTATATATACCTCGGCCATGGGTTTGTTCGGCCGGTTGCCTGCTTAGTTTTGCTCGAAGCCAGGTTTTTGTTTGATGCTACTACAGTAAAGGTATATAGATCATCAAATGAGAAGCCCCTGAAACATTTTGGTACACCCCAATTAATTAGTAGCGTACTATTCGTTACCATTTGTAGCATGCGTCTCGAAAGGTATTATACTTTGGTGCGTCCGATAATTTGGGAAGTTGTGCGTCTTTGTATTTGGCTGGCGCTTTTTAATCAGTTAATTTTAGTGATAAGTAAAACTAAGCAGTCAGACTATTGATAGTTGGTTTGCTTTCCCTACCCAACTAACAACTACCAGGTAACAACTACCAGTGAAATCCAGCCTTCGCGACAGCCTTAGTGACAGTGCTTGCACCATGATACACCCATTGCTGGCGTATGTACGGCATTGTCAGGGTTCGGACGCGTTGGACAAAGTACTGCCCCCCCCCGGGCGTATCTGTGTAACATTGGTGGTGCCTATGCCATGGTTAGTTACGACTCGCGCTAACGTATGTATGTATGTCTCGCTGACGTGCGGCTCAATCAGGCTTCGGACGCGCTCGACAGACAAAACGCGGTTTTCGATGAGAGTGGGCATTTCCTCATCTACTGCACCATGCTGGGCGTCAAGGTGGTCAACCTCGTGACCAACAAGGTATCAAGACTGCTCGGGAGGCACGAGAACGTGCGGTTCCTGCAGGCGACGCTGTTCCAGGCAAGAAGGAGCACCACGCATGCATATATTTGCTGTCCTGTTTGCCATAGTGGGTGGGGTTCCCCGCGTGACGCGACTCCTCGAATGTTCTCGTTGACAGTCGAGCGTACTGGGTACTGCAGCTTTTCGTTGTGTTTTGTGTACCTGGTTTACGGTTTGACGTTGCGAGCTGGGCACTCAACTGTGGTTTGTGCACCTGGTTTGCGGTTTGACGTGGCGAGCTTGGCACTAGGACGATTTCACAGCGACCCCCCCCCCCCGCCGCCAGAAAGCAGCAAGGGCGTTCTCGTTCCAACCCCGTTTATTGTTTTCTGCATTTTGTTTTCGCGATTCTGCCGCTCGACCCTCGATTTGTTTGGAAGATGCTCGGGTTACGTAGTGATTTTCGAATTTTCAATAGTTGTCTTGCTCGAACTCGTGCCCTCGGGGGTATGTATACATGTATCCGTTTCTATCGGCGTGTGTGCGTGGCGGCCTTGTTTTCTACGACCAATGGGGTTAATCCTCAAGGCGTATTATCCTATTAATAGTGCAGTGATGGTGTGTTGGCCTACTGTATTTTTGCTTTCATTTCCTTGTCTCTTTATTTTTCCTGCTTGGTGTTATGCGGTCGCCTCGGTGTCCCGTTGCCAGTCGTACAACGTAAATATCTGAGATGTACGTACGCTCAGTTGCTTTTTTATTTGTTTGTTTTTTTCACCTGAGGTGTACGATCTGCTTCAGTTTATACGCGTATTATATCCTGTTTTTATTTCTATCTTTCCGGAGGTATTTTTCCACTCGAGAGTTATTGGAGCCTGTCTTGTGACCACGGGCTTGATTTTAGCGATTAGTTTATGTGACAACAACAACAGCAACAAGTGATTGTGTGCCGATCTACTGTGGTGTGTTGATCTGGTGACAGCGTGTTGACTTGGTCGTGTTTTGTTGCCCTGGTCATGGCGTGTCTCCCCCGGTCATGGTGTGTCGGCTTGGGTGATGTGGTGATGGTGTTTGTTTTTTTCCCCCAACGCTAGGGTGGTAATTGTGTGTTGACGTTGTGATGGTGTGATGGTGTTTTGAACTTTTGCGCAGGGAACGGCTAAGATCGACACGCAGATGCTGATGGCGCGAGAAACGAAGTCGCGCACGGCGGAAGAGATCGGCAAGACCAAGATTCCCGACCCCGTCGTGGTCTGCACCGCCTTCGACAAGAACCGGTCAGTGCTACTCGTACCTATTCAGTAATACCGTATGATACATCCTTGTGTGTTGTCGTGTTGTCGAATTATGATACATAGTTGTGTGTTGTCGTGTTGTCGAATTGTTTGTGTTGTATTGGTAGTATTGCGGGGGGGGGTATCGTAGTAATCATAAACAAAAAAGGTTTGTAAACATGGAGGGAGGTACGTATAGGGGATACATAGGTTTATGGATCCATCGTGGGTTCTGATTGGTATTGGTGTGGTACTATCTAAGGTCCTATTGCAGTATTGTCGTATATGTGTTGTCGTAGTACTTGCGGTTTCGTTATTGTAGTACCGGTGCTATTCGTGTTGCAGTACTCTCACTACTACTGTAGTTATACGTAGTGGTTTCGTACGTTTCATACTTTAGTGTTCGTTTCTGCCTGTCCTGTTGTACTGCTTGTGCTGTGGCACATGCTTGTGTTGTCGTGCTGCTTGTGTTGTCGTACTGTTTGTGCTGTCGTACTGCTTGTGTTGCCGTGCTGCTTGTGTTGTCGTACTAGTTGTGCTGAGGTGCTGGTTGTGTTGCGGTACTGCTTGTGCTGGCGTACTGCTTGTGCTGTCGTACTGCAGCAGTAGATTATGTCGAGCTTCCTTTGCGCGCGCGCAAGCGGTCGGCGCGGGTCGCGCTTCCGTACGCTCTGGGTGTTGTCGGACTCGAACACACGACAGTTCTGAGCCATGGTGTTTTCTTTTGCTATTTATGTGTAACTGTTACCAGGTGCCTGGTAGTTTTTTTAGTTAAACGGGGTACAGTAGTAGTACTGCTATTAATACTATTTATGTACATGTGTATAAAATAGTGGTACCTGCTAGTTTTGTCGAGTCATATTACTGCTACTATTGATACAATAATGTGTACCTGGTGCCTGGGTAGTCTGTGGAGTTAAAGTACTACCGTGTCGCAGCATCATCGCCCTCGTGGTATAATTGAGCGGTGATCGTGGTTAGAGTTTTTTTCACGGGAGAAAGCACGCTGATGTGTAAAGTGATGTTTTGGTCCCCTCGCCCTCCCTCCCTGCGGCCCGACGTGCCTCGGCAGGGGCTTGTATTGCAGTTGGTCGGCACTGGTTCGCTCACTTGGTCCGTCCTGCTGCTGCCGCCGCCGCCGCCGCCGCCGCTGCTGCTGCCGCTGCTGCTGTTTGTAAACCTTGCTGTACTTGTATTGTATGATTTGTTGTTTGAAAGGTTCTACATGTTCAGCAAGAGGGATCCGGTGGAGGGAGACGAAGGCGAGAACGGTCGTGACGTGTTTAACGAGAAGCCGTCGGCGGAAGAGGTAAGACAACAAGATAACGAGATAAACTTCGCTTCGGCGTGCGATGGTTCCGCCAGTGCAGTTCGAGCTGCATTTGGTCGATGTTGGTGTGGCTACCGACCACCGTGTCTGTGTCAAGCTTTCGGTATGGCGTCTTATCCCGAATTAGTCTGATAGCCGAGCAGATTGAGTAAAGCTGGTACCTTGCTGGTATGCTGTGCTTTGCAGCTTGTCTCGTACCCGTAGCTCTGTTGATGCGCTGGGAAATACGACGAGTATTGCGCTGGCGAAAAAAGTTAATCTCGTTCATCCCACTACCCTGCTGTACACACCGCAGACAACCCAAATATTGTCTATTGTTTGTTTACTGGACCGATGCGTGCTACGATATCATATATAGGTGTAGCAGTTACCATGGTTTTCGCCGCCATAATGTCACTGGGGACGAAGTGAAGGGGATTCGAAACTGATAACCTACCCACTAGCAGCATGGATTTGGTTTTACAGTACACTATTTTCGTTTTCTACCCTGGTCATGTGAACGAGATTGCTCATTGGGTTAAGGGTTAAGAGTGTACCTTTTTTTGTCCACGTCCGTTTTATGGGCAGATTCAGAACCAATTCATCTGCGTTGGTACCCGTGCTCAGACCGCTGCCACCCTGCACCCTAGCCCCCCCCCCCCTGCCTGGTTTGTGAAAGCCCGACGTGCTCAGTCCCGGCATTGCAGGGATGCGAGGGTCTATGGCCACACGATTACGGCCATGCACGAATTGATTACACCCCCCACCACCACCACCACCATTCCTCCCTCGTGGTCGTTGTTTTGTTCATACGCACTCACTCACTCTGAATTTATTTGCAGATGCACGTGGTGGCCGAGACGAGAACGGTGGTGGGGAGGGAGACGGTGGTGCGCACTTCCATGGGAGACATCCGGGCCAGGCTGTTCCCCGACGAGTGTCCGAAGGTGCGTCCGACGCCAGCATGCAAACTATGTTTAAGTACGTAACCCTTTTATTACCGCATTGTAGAAACATGCATCTTCAACTCTAATTCCAAGTTATTTGTTCCAGAAATGGGAGCGCTCTTCTAAAGGAGTTAAATAACCCCTGCACAACTGTGCAGGGGAGCATGGAAAAAGTTATCGAACGCTTCATTCCCCTTTTCGAGAGCCCAGACAGGGGGGGTATCCTAAAAACCAAGGAAGAAAAAAAAAGTTAAAAATAATAATGTAATATTCTCGATTCGTATAGAAGTCCTAACGCTCCGATTTGTTTTTCATCTTTGCCTGTCTAGGAGTGTGGCGTCTGGGGTTCCGATCCGATCCGCGTGCTCCCCTGTTGGATGTAGTGTGGGATACGTTTATTACACCAACGCTTTTTGTGGACAGACTACTTGGATTCAGTGTGGGATACGTTTTGATGTTTATGACGCTTGCTTGGTAGCGAAGGTGTTGCGGGCTTTTTGTTGCCAGGGTCAGTGTCGGTGTCGTTTGCCGCGTCATGTATGATCTAACTACATGCAGTCATGTAGTCGTGTAGTTATGTCTTGAGCTACGCGAGAGAACGGAGAGTAACTCTGTTGAGGGGGGAAAAACTCTTTTGCTGCAGGCGTCCGGGATTTGCAGTTTCAGAGAGGAGGTGCTTTTAAAACCCTTTTTTCTTGATTGTAGTTTAAGCAACGCAGCGAATGATAAGTTTGGTCTTGCCAACCGTCTATTAATACTAGTATAATATTTATATGAAATAGTATGTTTCGACTAACCATACTTGTAATTATTAATATTCACAGTGTGAGTGCGCCACGCTTACCACCCCCCAACCAAGGCTAGCAGTGGCCGATGCTGCAATCGTCATTTTTTTGTCGTGAATTTTCCTTCTGTTCTATAATCAAGTCAAAGGAGCGGGAGTGTTTTTCGGCCTTGGTATCGTGGTGAATATTGCCGCATGATGTATGGAATTATGATATGCGAGGCAAGCTTTGGTTGCACGTGGCATCTCGGGCGAAGGATGTAACCCGTTGGACAGGGCGGTGGCCGTCATCATAAACCGTGCCGCTGAAGAAGTGGATATGTGTTACGTAGAGCGTTGCGATGCTGCTGTGACAATGCTCAACTGTTGTGCACATGCTGAACTGGATGCTGTACGCAACGCGTTATGAAGATGCTGCGCGTCGATCCCAACCTGGCACCCGTCCGCCCCCCGTCGCGTCTTCCTTATGGTTGATATGCAGACGATCGAGAACTTCTGCACTCACGCTCGAAACGGCTACTACGACGGGGTCATCTTCCACCGTGTCATCAAGGGCTTCATGGTGCAAACGGTGCGTTTCTCTTTCTCTTTGCGATGCGTCTGCTCAGCCCCCCCCCTCCCCCTTCCCCCCCTTAGAAGCTCAGATGCCATCAAACCTTTTTTACCTATTTGAAGCTCCCCAAGCTGTGTGGCGTTTGTTCTCCGGAGAAAGACGTACTGAAGATTGGTTATAATGTGCCATCCCCTTCCAAAGCTTCGGGGTATATGAAGTATATTTATACGATACGAGGTGCTATGGCTAGTCCATTTTTGAATACCTCCGGAAATATCTCGACAAATTATTCCGCGGGAAGCGTCGGTTGGTCGCCGTTGTCGCGGCCCTCTGCTGTTTTCCGGCTTGCGGTACCGACCTGGTGCAGTTTTTTTCGTGCCGCGAAGAGGAACCGCGTTGTTTTTAAAACGTCCTGCATGCGTTGATTGTTCCAGGGAGACCCTCTCGGCGACGGTACAGGCGGCGAGTCTATCTGGGGTGGAGAGTTTGAAGACGAGTTCCACCGCAACCTTCGGCACGACAGGCCCTTCACGCTGTCCATGGCCAACGGGGGTAAGTTTAAGTTGTTTTGCAGCACCCTGCACTTTTTTTTCTTTTTTTCTTTTCTTTTTTTTAATCCTCAGGCGGGCCGGTAAAAATTAGGCTAAGTTTCACCACACTGGACACATCGTACAGTATGAGTATGTGTCGTGTTTCAATTTACCTCTGCTTCATTGTTGGTATAGGCGACAACAGACTCGAGTCTTGGGGTCTTGGAGTCTTTGAAAGGCTCGGGTTTTTCGTCTCGTTGGAGTAAACGCCGTGCCCTTCTTTGCGACCCAGCTCACACCCAGGCAACTGCTTTGAATTTGTTGATGTTTTGCCGCCTGGATATTGGGTCTTGGCTCTCTCAAAGAGAACGCCTCCCACGCGAGGAACACCCTGAAAAACAGAAATTTCGAGGCAAGTCTGACAGTTGCATAATCTCGACGTCTGCACGCACTGTAGGGCGACGTTTTATCTCACATCACCGTTTGGACCTCATCAAGCCAGGTCCAGCTGCCTGTACACCACGAAGCTTTACATTTTTAGCCACCAAGAAGAGGGATGCCCTTCTTCCTCTACCTGGGGGGGGGGGGGGGGGGGGGGGGGGGGGGGGGGGGGGGGGG
>JAYJME010000320.1:0-25617 GCA_036873775.1 Costaria costata | reverse complement strand
AGACGGGCGGGGGGTGGGGGCGGGAGTGGAGTTGATAAAACGGACCAGATATACCTGTTTCTGGTTATTGCCCATATACGTAGGTTAATGGTTTTGACTTTGGTAGGTGACGGGGGTTTGTTGATGGCGCGAGCGGGCGGGAGTGAAGTTGAGAAATACGCATATACGCACATACATCGTACATATGAATACATACCAGTCATACCGCAATAGTACCAACAAACAGTCGCTGACAAAACTACGTACACCAAGCGTATGTATAGGTGGGGGGGGGGGAGGGGTATGGGTAGAGGACGCGGTATTGCAGCGCGACAAAAGCGGCGCGGGTTCGTGATACGTATATGCAAAGCTCATATTTAACGCAGAGTTTCAAGAGTGCTACTCGTATATATGATACGTACGTACGAGCGGTCGCGGCGCCGTATACAGCAGTACCGTAGCGTGAACTGGTGGATACTCGGCCAGCCACGCCCTGCTGTGGCATGTGGCATGCAGACCTCGACTTACCTGTATCATTTTCCCACCCCAGGCGATTATCTCGATATGGACAGACGCGCCCGGTCAGTACAGTCTGACTGCCGGCAGGGGCGAAGGTGTTAGGGACGGCAACTAGAGTGACAAATCACGCTGTATATACGATACGACGACGAGTTGTCCACACAAAGTGCCGAACACACACATACAGGTCACATACACAGATGTAACACCACCAAAGAGACAGCGAAAGTTGGGGGTAGAGGGGGTGGGGAGTGTGCTCGTTGTCATGCAAGGAAGGACGTAGTCGTACTTCGTATGACCATATAGACCCTCGCATGCCTACAATGCCGGGACGGGGCACGCCGCGCTTTCACCAACCGGGCCGACATTAATTGCTTGCACCAAGCGCGAAGCAAGTGCCGTGAGGTTGTTTCGGGGAGTGGCATGTAGGGTGAGCTGCATCCTATTAAGAAGAGTTTGTGTGTGTGTGTGGGGGGGGGGTGTGGTGGGGGTGAGAACTGGCCAACATACATACAACACCTCATTCGACTCTAGTTCCAAGTACTTTCTTTACAGGGGATAAAAGGAAAAATCGAGGGAAACTAGAAACCAAAGTTGCTGCTGCTGCTGCTGCTGCTGCTGCTGCTGTGTCTGCTGCCGCCGAACGTTCGGCCGGTCGCACCGAACGCGCGACGAACCTGCACGTGTATGTCCGTGTAGTCGACGGCAGGGGTGTATATGGCGAGTGGAACGTACTGAGAGTCTTGGTCCAGCGCATATCCGTTGGCAAGTTCCTTGTCTGTCGGGTGGTCGTTGGCGTGTGCGAACATAGCGTTTCGCCATGTGCAGATTTGTACGCACGTACGATACATACGTACATCGGCGGCGGTGGCAGCGCGGACAACAAAGGATGGGAGAGCGGGGGGGGGAGGGGGCATCGGGTGGGGGGAAGGGGGGTGGAAGGGGGGTTGATCAGTTCGTGGAGAAACTACTTTAGCAGGGGAAGCGGGTGGGCATAGAGGGAAGAAGAAGAAGTAGCGAAAAGCCACGAGCACCGCCACTGTCTTCCGCTGCTATTAAGAAAACCATTGTACACACTGCTTTATTTAATCCCCTTTTAATTCACGCCAAACCAGTGGCCTGGAAACCTCGAAGAAGACGATGGGGGGCACCAACGAAAGCAACAACGGGGTGGGATTTACGGGCTTGAAAACACTTGCCGTCAGGATCGGTCGGCACTGCTGCACATGCTGCACATCTCACCGCGCTTCTGCAGACGCGAAGGGAGAGAAGACACCGAATTAATCGATGCGCCGGTACTCTGGCCAGGTCTGTGCAGCATATCGGCACGAAGAGCCGGAACCCACGGAGCAGCCGCCATCGCCCTCCGCCCTCACCCCCAAATATTTGAGCTATGTACGGGTATGAATATCTACACACCCCTCCTAAAAAGCGTATTGGGGCTCTGGCGAATCCTTGTTTCGCCCATCAGCTGGTGGCGTTCTGATCAGGAGCTCACAGCTCATGGCCCCTTCTACCAGTGAAGTACCTTGACTATTTATAGACAAGCTAACCACCAACGCGACTACAGCTCGCGGCTCTCCGTTTTCTATCCCAACGCCTACACAGGCACGTGTTTTTTTTCCCCCCCTCCGGTGGGAGGGTAACAACGACAAGCGTAAGCCGCCCAAACCTTCACATATAAAGTGACATCGCGCGCTGGCCTTGCCATTGCGGCAGCTATCATACGTACTGTGTTATCGGAAAAGAGCGTGCGGGGAGCAACGGGGCGTGTTCTACGACTGCGCGGCACCAGTCTCACATGTGCGGGCAAAGTGCTCGTCCGGCGCCACATCGAGCACGTTGAACCCTTGCGTCACCTGCCGTTAAACAACATCGAACCAACCGACGGACCCACATGAGGAGAGGGGGGGGGGGGGGATGCACTCGTTGATTCTCTTGCGGTGCTGTGTGTAGGAGCGCGTACATATATGTGGGGCGGCCATCGGAGCGAATCCGCCATCTTGAAAGACAGTCTTCTCATTTTTTCTCTCGGCACGAAGACAAATGGCCCAACGATGGCATTTTGGATACAACGCGCCGACCAACCCTGAAATTTGACCTCATCGTAGCTTCCGCGAACCGATCAGCTAACCGGTCAAATGGCCCAACTAACAATCGTGCCTGCCAGTCGAGAAACCAAAACCAGTAAGCCAAAACATGATCTTGTCGGACTGGTCCCGGGCCAGCCGATCACGCATGCCATTTACTGAGGCACTGGTGTAGCCTTTTGGCGTCCACAGCCCCCCCCCAGTCCTGGCCTGTTATTCCTTGCATGGTTACCTCCGCAACGCCGTAGATCCCCGCGGCCAACAGGCCTGAAAATGATAGGAGAACCAACGCCTTGCCCTTGGCTGACAGCAGGAAAGGTGCGTACACGTCTTTCATCCACCTGCGGCAAGAAGAGGACCCATTCCAAGGATACAAAGTCATTGGATATATGTAACGACAACGGGCGGCGATATTGGACGAGGAGGTTTCATGCACTTGTATCATGTTTCGTGTATGATGGAAGCAGTTACTCAGAGATGGGAAGCAGCAGTAGTGGTAGTAGTAGTGGTGGTAATAGTAGTAGTGGTAGTAGTAGCAGTGGTGGTAGTAGTAGTAGTTAGTAGTAGCAGTAGTAGTAGTAGTAGCAGTGGTAGTAGTAGCAGTAGTAGTATTAACAGTAGTTGTAGTAGTAGGAGTGGTAGTAGTAGTAGTAGCAGCAGTAGTAGTAGCAGTAGTAGTAGTAAATATTATTGCGGGCCACAACCGCACCAGTCAGACAAAAAAAAAAAAAGAGCGACAAAAAACGCAGCGCACTCGCTCCTCAGGTTTTGCTGCGAATAACCACGCAAACAACGTAAAATGCCTACGTGGCCAACCTGAGCCAACCAAAAGAGTCGGAGACGTGCAAGCCACAGCCAAGTGACAGCCCTACAAATCTTTTAACGGTAGGCTACCCCTCCTACCAGGAACGAACTGTTATTAAGCCTACCCACCTAAATAACTATTCGGCGGCTTATCAGCCAACTAAGTCGCAGCCCTGCAAACCTAAGTGGTCATCGAGAGCCGATTCAGGATAGCACAGCGAGAGGGGACGCGTTTTGCCGCAATTCGCTCACCTCCCCAAGCCGGTGAGGTGGTGGACGTCGGACCGCTCCTCGCCCCCCTTGCGCTTGAAGGCGGTGCTCCTCGTCTTCGCGGGAGCGGCCGCGCGCGCCGGGCGGCTCGACGACTCCTTGTCTTGATTTCGTCGGTCTGACCCGGCGCCCTTGTTTGGGTTGACTGGCGGACATTCCTCGTCCGCGATGGGAAGGGACGCGCCGGTTTCCGCTCTTTCCTGCGTTAAGAAAAAACAACAAACAGAAAAAAACCCCAAAACAAACAAAAAAATGTACCAAGCCAGTACGTAATCAGAACCTACGTACAACGTTCTAACAAAAAAAGCATAACACTGCCTCCATATTTTTCCACACCATATTATTCGGTAGGTTCCGCCGTAAAAGGAAGGGTGCGTATTTCAGACGCTCACACTTTTGTTACGACAGGGGGAAGGACAAAACAAAACAAAAAACGTTTTTTATGATGAGTTGACGAGGCTACTCTCAACCGAGGAGGGAGCTACGAGGCTTGCTACGATAAAGGTGCACCGGTTTTTTTCTGAGGCTCCTCACTTTGGGAGCAAAGTACCTCACCCACATACTGTTTTTGAGTTAACCCAAAGTGCAATCTGATTGAAAACCATGACGTTGGTATACAAGAATGGCACCCTGACGATTTTGGGTTAAGCAGCTCCGTCATTCAGAAACAAAAAACCCAAAAAGTGCTACCTCTATCGTAGCACGCGTCCTACAGTACCGAAAACATCGTTTTTTTTTTACAGTAATATTCCTTGTATGCCTACGTACCTACTACTACCTGGGTATTGAATGGGCCGTGGCATTTCTCGTTGTTTTTTTTTTTTAAGTACGCGAATTGTTCGTAGAGCCCGGCCGGCCCGTCGTTTTGGTGAGATTATTCCAGCAGAGCTCTTATCAAGATGAGGAAGGAGCCTCAGTAGGGTTCAAAGCCCAGCCCCGTCTTTTGGCGAGACGGAAGTATACCAGTAGGGCTTATCAAACGAGGAAGGAGCCTCAGGAGGTCTTAGTTACGTGCAAGGCTACCGTACCGCCGTGCCGAGCGCCTGCCCCCACCTTGAGGTACTTGGCGCTGGAGAAGCAGCAACACCAGTCTAGTCTCCCGGCTATTTGCCGGTTGGTGTCAAGCACCAAGAGGGCCGGAAACGCCGTCACCTGGCCGAGTCGAAGGAGAGGGTACATGCATACAGCGTCCACCAGCCAGCCAGCCAGCCAGTCGTCGGTGTTAAAAACTCGAACAAAACTAACTAAAAAAAAACATTTCTCGACGGGACTATCATCTCAATCACACAGCTATCATATTTTCAAAACCATAAACCATCGACTCTCTGGCTAACAAAGTACAGCAGCGCGGAGGCAATCAAACAACTGTTAATTGTTTTTTTCAAAACCTTCGTAGGACTCTGGCATCGAAAGGTACATAACTGTTCGTTTGGCCCGCATGCGGCAGCATACGCGGAGCGAAAAGTGAAACTGCTATCATATCTCCTCGACGGTACAATATAATAACCGTTAAAAAAAAAAGCTCACGACACAAAGCCACCTTACCTATTGAAAAGAAAATAACGGGGGGAAATATCCGCCATCTAAACCTCGTTTCAGCCCCCCTCTGCCTCGCCTTTTTATTGTCCCGAGCAGCAGTCTCGCGAGTGCTGCCCCCGTGCGTACAATGTCACGAGTGCCATAAGCTTGCGAAAACCGTGACCAAACTTCCAGGAAGCAAGAACCCCGCCACTGCTGGTTTCGTTTTTTTTTTAATTTGTATATCTCTCTCGTGCTTTGAGTGCGATTTTTTTGGCGTTACGATTTACGGCGCCCTGTCCGAAGGATTGGCTTGCCCCCGCAAGGGCTTGCGCCCCACACTTATATCCCAAACCCCACAAAGCAAGGCTCTCGCTGCTGTTTTTAGTTTTGTTAGTCTGTTGTGGTTGCGTGCGATTTCGGTGCTACCGCACGGCCGCCCCTCCCTCCTGTCGGGAAGGACGGCTTGCGCCCTCAAAAAAAGGTTTTTTTTTTGGTCCCCACGCTTTATTCATGCAAGGCGACGGCACCCGCAAACTTGAAAGCACCGCACCTGCAGAATGAAATCGAACAGGATAGCCGTTCCGGCGTAGAGGCAGAAGTACTCGACAGCCGGCAGCACGGTGAACGACCCCAGCATGAACGCCGAGAAGTTCGTCAGCGAGCTATCTGAACAGACCAGACCGGACAAGCCAGAGCGCGGGCGGAAGAGAGAAGGGGAGGAAGAGAGAGAGATTGATATATGTAGAGAGAGGGAGCAAGAGAGGCGAAGAGGGAGAGCGAAGCAGAGAGCGAGCGAGAGGAACAGGGAGATATACAGAACGGCAAAAAGGGCCCCAGGGAAGGCGGAAAGGCCCGGGGGGGAGGCAAGGGGGAAGGGGCGGGGGGGTTGGGGTGCTCATCAGACGTGCAAACGGATTATACATCGGCCGTTAAGTAACCTGATGGCCTCTGCTCTCTAACCGTGTGCTCTCTTCACGGTAAACCGTTCTTTCTGCCGACGACAGCTACAGCACACGTACTGAAACTTCATCCTACTGTAGAGATCTACAAAAACCGTGAGCTCTGTCAAAGGAACACAATGGTACTATTACGGGGGACCATAGGTAACAGGACCTACTGTAGACACAATAGGACATACTGTGGACACCAAAACCTATATATTTCCCTACTTTTGCTACCAATATTTGGTCCATAGTTAGTAGGACCTACTGTAGACACAATATAACCTACTGTAGACATCAAAAACTATGTACTTCGAAGTATATCCCTATTTTTGCTGACAAAATTTGGTCCTATTTACTATGGTCCCCCGTAACAGAGTACAAGAGCCGAACTGAACATAGTCTGAGAAGACCTCCGGAGGCCACTCTCCGATTCTCCACCCATAAAAAAGTGTGGGGGTTCCCTCTGCCTTCCTCCCACGAAAGAAGGTCACCTGCCCTCGGTACGTACACCAATAAAGGGCAAAAACAAGTCCCAACTACACCTGGCACTCGTTCAGTGACCGGGCGCTTCATATTGGCATCGCCGATTGTTTGCTTTGACACAAGCAACCAACAAGCTTTTGATCTGCTTCGACGTATATACATAAACGTTGAAAGTTGTAAGCCGTTTATAGTTAACAGTGGAAAATGTACCCCGCACTAATTCCAAGTAAGTTGCCGCCATAAACGTGGGTTAAGATGAGAGAAAAGGGGAAAACAGTTGTTTTTACACCACCGTGGGAGATACTTTTGAGCTATAACATCAGGTAGTGTCAACGCCTCTTCGCACTGAAAACCTCTTCCGCGACAGAGGCATCACACACAAACATAAACTATTCGCATGTATAAACTACTAGACGAGAACAACAGAAACACCAGAGGGTATCGTATGTATGTCACAAAATAAAGCAAGACATGGTGAGCGGTGTCTTGTCTACCGACCACACACCAACCCGCCCACCCAAAACCCCACAGGAGCAAGCCTCCAACTCCCTCCTTCCAATCACCTTCTTGCTGCTGTCGGTAATAAACCCCTTCATCTCCTCCACCACCTCGTCCCACAGCACCGTCAGGTCCACCGCCTCCTCCTCCGTCGCCCCATCGTCATCGAACTGATCGCCCATGTCCTCCTCGCCCTCCCCTTCCTCCGCGTCCTCGTCCATCCTTCCCGACCCGCCCTCCTCCCCGGCCCCGCCCCCGGCCAGACCCAGGATAATCCGGCTCTCGTGCAGCAGGGCGAGGTTCTCTCCCGCCTCGATGCGTACGTCCATGTCGGAGCTGCCCAGCAGCTCCCGGAACACCCGGAGGTGCTGCTTGGTCATGCGCGTCGCCACCCAGGACCTTGAGACCGTCGTCGCCAGGAGGCCCCACCCGGACAGAGCAGCCGCGCACACGTCGTCCGTCACCTCCAAACCTTGTCAGATCAAGCGAGGAGGCGGGGGCGGGGAGGGAGGTATACTCATCGTCATGCATGGTCGTAGTATTAAGACCTTATGGACCCTCTCTCTCACGCACACACTTCCTCTCTCTCTTCCCCTCTCTTTCTCTCACCATCGCTGGTCCTGCTAAAGACCTCGGACAGGAGGTCGAGGGTCTCGCTCGTGTCGTCGTCGTCGCTGGAGCAGATGAAGCACGCTAGCGCCAAAGTGTGCACGGCCCCCACGCGGACACCCTCGTGGCGGCTGCGGGTGATCAGCGCCCTCAGCGGTCGCCGGAGGGCCCGAAACGCCTCCTCCTCCTCCGGTCCAATGCACACGCACAGCACCGACAGCGCTCGGAGCGCGTGGACGCCCTGCCGTGGGGTTTCCAGCGCATTGCAAGGTAGGGGAGAGGGGGGGGGGCGGGGGCACGAAAGTTGCTCGTGAAAGTTGCTCACTATGTTCGGTATCTGGCGATGCTTTTAACGCTCAACACAGTCGATAAAACACCATTTTATATTATTAAAAAACACAACATCAGCCGAAATATAGATATTTTTAATAGCCAACCTTACGTCGACGGCTGTCATTACTGCCTGTTGACATAATCAATACACCAAATCAGCCGCCGGCAAAAAAACAAATGTCAGTGAACTACGCATGCAACCTTTTCGAGGACTTGAGAGACAAAAAATGCCGACGAACCCCCTCCTCCCCCCTCCCCCCCGACGGTTATAGCATCGGTCACCCGAGGCAGTCTGGGCTACTATTAATAGGTTATTACCGTTATTGATAGGCGATGGATGACTCAATATGACTAATTTCGTGTCCGAGAGAAACTATGCGACACGCGCGCTGCAAGACAACACTATTTACGGAGGAGCCACTATGGTGTGAAAAACTATATTATACCACTCTGTTCGGAAATATAAGCTCCTTATTTATATTAAAATTAACACAAAACGTTTCTTATATTTATAAACAGAGTGGGACAGTGGTACCAGGTATATGTATGTTTTTGGGTCCATCGTGTGATTCTGATTACTATGTCTCGAAGTGATGCGCGCTCACACGATTTTACGGTACTGGTCGGGTTTTTTTTCTTTTGCGCAATATCGCTATACCAGGGTATGCTACATATACGGTCCCAACAGAGGAAACAAAATCAATAAGTGGTTATTATTCAGCCTCTCGACCCCTAAAACACTGCTGTTGGTTAGAAAGGAGAACCTACTAGCCTACTTAGTCACCACCCCACCCCACCCCACCTGAGACTCGGTACCCTTGCCGCGAGCGACGGAGATGAGGGTCTTGAGCATGGTTTCTTGCATCGCCAGCACCGGCTCGAGGTCGGGAGAGTGAAGCATGAACTTGATAACAATCCTCAAGCCGGTCTCGCGCATGGACGCACTGGTCAACCGTCGACGAAGAGGCGGGAGGGGGGGGGGGGGGTTAGCCGCGGTAAGAAAATGCGACAGGCAGTAAATATACGGTAGCACAGACAGTTGTCGTCAGGAATTCGCGCAGCAGGATATTTGAAACTATCGTTAACTTGTGGGCGTTGGATTCCGATTGGTCGGTCGGTCGGTCGGTCGGTCGGTCAGTCCGTCGGTCGCTTCAGTCATTTCGAAAGGGTAGCGCGGCTGCTGTTGTTGTGCCGTAACTGCCACAAGTAAACAGCTTGAAGGGTAATAGTCGCACCATCTACAAAACGACTGCACCGCAGGCTATGATACTATAAATGAATGTCGACGACTAGAAGAACGGTTTAATGTGAACACACGCATAGAGAATACCCTCGTAAGTAGTCAAACCACAAAAAATCAACTATTCATATATATGGCGCAGGGCTCTGAACATAGAGACAGCAAATGCTGTTATAATCTTCCACCGATACGGAACGCTGGCGCTGCATAAATACCAGGTGCCTGGTAGATATTAAGATGCTATCACGCTACGTATCGCCCTTTTACGACTGACTGCGAAAATGACCAGAGGTCTAAAATTTAACAAGTATATGTCGTTCTTGTGAAAGTGTGTGTGCAGCTATCAATACTTGCATTAATACTTATACGAAGTAGTAGTTGACAGGAAGCTCAGAACGTCAAAATCGATCACGAGCTCTCAATCCTCCAACCGGATACTCATGAGCGAGGCTGTCCATCTTGACCACGGCTCCATCTGACTACAAAGCTGCGACAAAGCTGCTACACATTCTCTGCGTACGAGTACCGACCAGAGAGCGACACTTTGCCGGACACTTAAGGCACATAAGTCAAGGATAAGGGAGTGCCACGGCAATCTGTCGCAGCCACGGCGGGCGACCCGCACCCCCAGAGAAGAAACGTTGCTATGATACGCGTGCAAGTATGCTACTCGTAAAAGTAGGCTTTGACCCAATAAGC
Organism: Costaria costata; assembly: GCA_036873775.1. Taxonomy (NCBI): domain Eukaryota; class Phaeophyceae; order Laminariales; family Agaraceae; genus Costaria; species Costaria costata. Next base: position 15,628 of record JAYJME010000320.1, on the reverse strand, counting down.
GAAAAGTTCAAATATGTTGAGCGAGTTTGGCAAAATACGTGCGCATAATTGATGCACCAAAAGGTGCATTTTTTTTTGCGAATTCACCCCAAATTCGCATTATGTATAGGTACCCTAAAACCTATATAACACATACGCCAGAAAACACGAAAACATATATAGTAAAAAAATAAGTGCGAGTCTCGAGGTTGCGGTGATCCAGTAAGAAAGGCTACATAAAAAACGCCTACACACACCGAAAATCCTCCGTGGGACTTCCATTTCGACCGCTCCGCGCCGTTCGCACGCACGCCAGGCGTTGTGGGCGGCGCAATGCAGCAAGAACAGGGCAACAAAAGTAGCAGCTTCTTATCTGAGGGAGATTGCGCGGATATACAATAAATATCTCCCTCTTAATAGCTGCGGGGGACACTTACCCCGAAAAAGGTACAGAGTACAGTCTATACTTCTTATACACTTTGGTGGTACCTGGTACCTGGTATTTTATTTTGTCGCCTGAAGGTGTACGATGTGCTTGAGTTACCATGCGTATTGTTCCTGTTTTTTCATTTCTATCTTTCCCGAGGTATTCTTCCAGTCCAGAGTTATTGGAGCCTGTTCCGTGACCACGGACTAGACTTTAGCGACGGGTTAATGTGAGGGCAGCAACAACAACAGCAATGATACAATATTATACATCCGGATACAAGCTGGTGGTACGTTTGGCGGTAGGTACTCGTAGGCTGGGTGGGCCCCTCGCCCCAGAGGGTGCCAGAAGTGACAGACAACCAGTGAGACATTGTGTTCCGCACAGCATAGTAATACGGGGGACCATAGTTAATAGGATCTACTGTAGACAAAATAGGACCTACTGTAGCCACCAAAACCTATATATTTCCCTATTTTTGCCAACAATATTGGGTCCATAGTTAATGGGACCTACTGTAGACACAATAGAACCTACTGTAGACACCAAAACCTATATATTTTCCTATTTTTGCTAACAAGGTTTGGTCCTATTTACTATGGTCCCCCGTAATAGTAGCAGCAGCAGCAGTGTTTGTCAGTGGATCGGATGGCGCTATGAAGACACATTACGGACACCACGCCGACGTCACGCCCGCCGGCAGGGCGTCCCTTGCCCTTGTACGCGACGGTCGCATGACGCCCGCAAATGCTCGTACAATGATACAGAGTAGTATACTTCGTGTAATGAGGCTTGTTGCCCTCTAAACCTGTTAAATCATACCAGGGACTCTCGTCTTGTACCTGGTATTAGTCTAGACTCGTACATACTTACTCTGTAGACTTGCGGCAAAACGGCGTCAGTTCTTACTTGCGATGCGCCAGAGTCAGGTAGGTACGCCTGTACTCTGCAATAGTACGCGCCGGAATGCACACCTTTTATTATCATATAATACACTACGAGTATCGTATCATGAGTGCTGCGTTTAGAGCTGGCGAGGGTGCTGAAACAGAAGGGGGGGAGGCGGGGGTTCAGCGTTGATAGTATACCACCATACAATCCGTGCGTATACAAATACAAATATCGGACATATCACCGATCCCCACATGATGATCTAGATGATGATCTAGATCTTTCAGGCCAGATAGATAAATCCCTGATCTGTATTATCTACATAGCCAACGTTGCCTGGTGGGAGCTGCATACTCGTAGACTGCATGATCTAGCACAAAGGTTCCTGGGTTGGATCTCGACTATACATATCCCGCACGATATCTCATAATGGCAGGTTAGGATCTAGATGATCTATTAACACTGTAAATAGATCATGATCTGTCTGTCCGACGTGTGAGCCATTACAATTACAAATCTGGCGCACGCGGGAAGAAAAACAGAACTCTTCTTGTCATTGTTGCTCTTACTGACTATATAAATATTGCTGCTGCTGCTGCTGCTGCTGTGTGGTTCCTGATTTTTTGGCCCCATGCCTCCTCACCCCATGCTCTCTGCCCTGCCCTGCGCCGAGTTCTTCTTGGTTGGGCGTATACGTGTGTGATATGTACGTGTGTAAGGGCGGTGCAGCAAGACGTCCTCTGAGCGTAAGAAACAACCTCAACCCGGTCGTACTCGCAAGAAGGACCAGGTACATATTATACCTACCGGTATATACCTGGTATTGATCTTCTCAATTTCCTTTTCAGCACCAGTGCTATGCTGTACTCGTAGCTTTTGTGTGCTACCTGCTTCGTATAATATCAGGTACCCTGGTATTTACCAGCGGTTGCAGCAGCAATGCATATCAATGCCGCACGCGAGACGGGAACACGCGCGCGAAGTCTTAAGTCTATGTTTTGCTACGAAGTACTAGCCCAGCCAACTCGGTTTTTCTTTCTTGTGAGTCGTATATATGTGAGTCTACGTACGAGGACAGAGTTGGGCAAGTGGGAGCTCTGCAGCGTGCAGAGCCTAGCGGGTACAGCCGTCCAAGAGGAAAGTGCTGTTGTTGGTTGTTTCAGTGTTTCAGTAAGCCGTATTCATCGGAGAGGAGTCTTGCCGTAAAGAGCAGCTAATGGGGAGACTAGACTCTGCAGTTATACCGGTAGTCTACTCGTACTGATGCTGCTGCTGGTGTGCAGTATGCATTATGCATGCTGTATCATTCTGGTATGATGAAAATGTACGAGGTACAAAGTGCGAGTACTGCCAAATGATTGACGTACTCGTATGATACGATACGTACTTCTACAATCCGTCACACATTCTCGCATTCTCGTTCCCTGCAAGCTGCACTGCAACATCCAATTACAGTCGTACCTGTGGTACTGGTACTCATACGTAACTTCAGTCACCTTTCGACGCGGTGCGTTGTACGAGTATTTCTATGCAGGTCGGTACATATGTTCAAGGTAAACTACCAGAAAAATAACCCCCTCGCCCTACGGTACATCCCGCCTGCGAGAAAACAAGAATTAACACGACAACCCACCTCTTCTCTGTGAGCATGTACACGGCATCCTTGAAGTCTTCAACCGCTTTGTTTTCCTCCTCCCCTCCCCCGCCGCCTCCTCCTCCGACAGGGTAGCCGCTTTCCGACCTCGACCCGCTCCCGTTAGCATCCCCTATGTCGATGGCCGAGCCATATGTATCATTAGTATCAAAACTTGCCGAGGACAACCCATCGTCGTTGTCGTCATCGCCGTCGCCCCTAGGCCTAGACTTCTTCCCCTTGTGGCCTGCTGTTTGTAGTGGCGGTGGGCAAGCGATGCGTGGGCCGGGGGGTGGCGTTTGAGTGTTGCTGCTGCTGCTGTTGCTGCTGTCGGGTGCATTAATTCATCAGTCGTTTTGGAGTGGCCAATTGTTTCGCCTCTCTTTCTCTATGCCTCTCTCTACTGAGGTATGTACCGCCTACCTTTCTTGCCCATGGTCTTCCCGACTCTGTGGCTGCACCGTTTCTTCTTGGGGCACCGCACAAACACGCCGAGAGTGAGGCTCGAGGTAGGCGATGGATGTGCCTGCCTGCAAAATACTCTCGCGCTAAAAATAATTGGTTTGACATCCCCGAAAATTGGGCAATACAATAATTTTGAACCCTTGGTGTGCAACTCCCTTTGTTGAATTATACTTTTTACTGCTCATATACTGTTGCCGTATCCATAGTACCGAGACGCCGCCGCTCTTCTCCAAACAGCCTTGCTGCGGACGCTCCTTGGGGCCGTTGAAATTGTGCTACATACACGGACTGTCGGTGGTCACCGCCGAGCTTTGGTGTTGGTTATTTTACAGCCGAGATCTGAGGGTCGTATCATAACGTCTTTCCATCTCCGGACTTCGACGATACCAAGTGTAAAGAGTAGTAGCGATACGTACTTCCTGCGACACTGCAACAGGCATCAAATCACAGCTCGGCGATAGAGGCAGGACAGCCGGGAGACATGTCTCTGCGCGTGGTCGGCCAGCACAAGGGGTCGCTCTCGCTGGACCTGGACACCGCAACAGTGCTCGACCTCAAGGAAGCGGTGTCTCGCGATTCCGGCCTGCCTGTTGCGGGGTTGAAGCTGCTGGCAGGTGCGGAGAGTTCACATCACCTTCCTTTTTCTGTACTGTTGTACAATACGTATAATACCAGCACACGAGAGTACAGCAACAGACTACAGCAGTAGAGACACAGCAAACAGTAGACAGCAGTTGATACTTATAGACAGCAGCAGTAGTAGACACCAGTACTCGTAGGCAGCAGTAGACCAGGCGACGTTTGCTGCAACTCGCTGCATGCTGCTGCGACCGGGATGGTCGACTTTAATTCGGCATCATATGGGTCGCTACGCCGTCAGGCAGCACATGAGACGCCAAAGCCGATCAGATCGGTGTTTTTTTTCTTTTTTTTCTTTTTTTTTTTTCACAACCAGGCTTTGTATACAGACCAGTACGACACACTACACGGACTGCTGCTGTAGTATTCATCATGTCATGTTCGAGAGTTTATTATTTATTATAGGTATTAATAGTGGCAGTACCGTACCGGTATGCGCCCCACCCTACCCATCAGGCTTTGGTCCACATAGGCGGAAATTTGCCCTTTTCGAAATAGGAATTCCTGTGATCGCGTGTCGCGTGACCTGTGACTGGTGTGATGAGGTGATGGGTGACGAAGCAGCAGGAGAGAACAACCTCACGGCTCGTCACGACTCGCGGCAGTTCCAAGCAAGTCAATTTCTGAAAAGCATTATTTTACTCCCGCAAAAAAGTGTACCAGGTACCACACTATTTCCAAGTAGTTTTATCCCCAAAAACCGTTTCCGGCTCTAAGGCCATCTCTTACGGCAAACTGGTTTTGAGAATCGAAAACGACGGTTTCAGCACCTTCGCAGGGGTGTTAGACCAGGGAAACGGGCGAATCGGGCCCGCTTTTCTTGAAGTCTTACCAGTCATTTTGCGAGAGGTATCCAACGCCGTGTGCCGTTTCTGCAGGATAGCAGTTTGAAATTTTGTCGATACACTCCAGTTTCCTCTAATCAGTTTCGGACGCGATTTAGTTGAAAAACAGGCCACTTTTTCGGCTGAAACGTCGATATCTATTCGAAAATGCTTACTTGAAGTTATTGGCCGAAAATGGCAACGTCGTAAAAACTCGGAACGACACCCCTGGAGAAACGAAAAACGGGTCTAGATGCCTCTCGCTAAAAGGCCCCAAGTATTCTGAGAAGAGTGAGCCTGGTTCGGTCGGACTCCGGGTCTAAAATACGTGAAAGCACGTATAAAGCACAGTTTCGAGCTTCGGGTAAGTTTTTCGGTTTTCAAAACCCTTCCATAAGAGATGGCTTAAAGGGGTTAAGGGGCCCAATCGGTCAAAACAAAAAAAGAGTTCGTACTCGTGTCATATGTATATATACGTACTTGCGTCTTTTAAAAATAGTACCATGGTAAGATTTTTCGTGTAACACACAATAACGACATACGAGTATCGGTATCACGACTCCTTACCGAACTCATTACTACAGTACGCGACAGATGTTAAGAATCTGATCATTAAGAATTTGAGGCAGAAATTTTGGGGGGAAAATAAGAATTTGATCTCTTTGTGCTGAAATTAGTGTGGAGCACACCCAGTCTTACATAAGAATCCCAGTCTGGCCAAAAATAAGAGATTCTTAACATCTGTCGCGTACTGTAGGCCTCAGACCATCTCCCGACCAACGTATAGCTAGTTCGCTATGACCTCTAGGAGATATGAGGGCCCTTGTATCTGCAAGGGAGGGCAGGCATTGCTGTGTTTGCATCACGAAATGAAAGTGCTCAGCAGCAAGAATTTTGATCATTCCGGAACTGCTGTTTCGTATCTACACTCTGCTGTGGCCGCGTTGGCCGCGTAGGACGCTACGGACGGTCGAACTAGACGGCCAGGTAGGTTCGCCTACTAGTGCTCGGCGTTGTCGTCGAAAATCTGAGTTGAAACAGTGTCAGCAGCCTGAGAAACTTCCAAGTTTTCAAATTAGTCTACTGGTCGCAGAGGTATGATATGATATGGGGAGGCGTTTTGTTAGTAAGAAAGAGGAACTTTTCGTGACGAAAACGGCGTGAGATCGATCAGACCGCCGCCTGACACAAAAAGGTTGCCTAAGACCACCGCTCTCTAAAACTGCCGTGAGGGAGGTGGTCTGAGCGCTTGAACTGGAGAAATGTCGTTTTCGGTAGGGAGTCATGAAAGGTCGAAATTATATCAGAAATAGTACTGCAACTGAAAAAAAACGGATTTTGTTGACTGCAGTGCTCTTATATTTTTTGCCCGAAGGGACCGCTTTTAATCAATTCAATTCCCTGACGAGCTGGCGAGAACAAGGCGGAGTAGACTGGGGCAATGTAGGTACGTATGATAGTGTGTCACTGAAGAGAGGGCGGGAGGCGGGGGGAGGGCGTCATCCGCGCTTCAAGCAAAGCAACCCGCAACCCGCAGCACAAACACAGAACAGCCGAAAAGCCAACGACCACATTTTATTATTGACCCACAACCAGTCACAAATCCACATAACAACAGCAAGCAGCAACGCTGGCAACCCTACGTACATACTGGTACGAGAAAGCTTCCTGCACGAATTCCGGGGTTCCGTAGAGGGTTCAATCGAGCTCTACGTAGAGCACACCACCGCAATCTCCGACAACTACTCTGTGAGCACCTCTGCTGTACGTATAATACGAAGGAACAGGGTACCATATACCTGGTACTGCTGTAAATATATTTCACGTTGACATGGCATTTGCATATGTCTGCTCGAAATCTCGTCAGCATACGAAACGGCCTCAATGTACGTGAATATGTATTATGGTACTCTTATGTTGATACCGGTACGCATGTTCATACTGCTTCTGGCATTTCGTTTCCGCCTTTTCTCGTCCCCTTTTCACCTGCGATGTAACGATGTGCGATGTTGCGACGTGACTGTGTGTATTGTAGCTTCTGGCCGTAACTTACTACTTCGAAGTACATCTCTCCGTGAGAAGAACCAGCATGGGTCATGGATGTGTTTGATGCCGTCGAGTGTGTGGACTGTACAAACAGAACGATTAACCCTTTTACTACCCCGAAAAGTATCCCACACTATCTCCAAGTAGTTTTGTCCCCAAAAACCGTTTCCGGCTCTAAAGAGGCTAAGGTTTCATGTGAAAAATGACACACGCGCTTTGCACTTTGTATGATACCATTCTACAAGATGTGGCGAAAACATGACCTCAATTTCTGTGAAACCTCGCGCCGCTCTGCCGTGAAGGTGGCAAGCACCTCAAGGACGACTCCTCCAAGCTGGCCCAGTGCGGGTGAGCGAGCCGGCCACTGATGTGCTTGGCATACCGGTACCTGTTAGCTCTACGAATTAACAACCAGTTTTAATCAGTTTTGGCAGATGAACTATACGGTTGTCGTTGGTCAGCTCGTGCAGTGAAACCGACGGCATGGGTTTCGCGTGCAATTTCAGGCGTTTGCGGAAAGGGCGTGGCCGCCGCTTCCTACGCAGTCTTTGGTGGCAAACACTCGATTCACCACCACCACTTCAATCCAATGCTGTCACTCGCTTTTCAAGGTTAACAGTTCAACAGGTTCCGCTTCCCCCACCCGTCTCTTCGGCGATGCGCCAACACGTGTGTCTTCCCTTGGCGCCTGCCTGTCTGTCGATGATCTTTCTGTGTGTCTGTCGACGATCTGTCTGTCTGTCGGCGATATATCTGTCGATGATCTGTCTGCCTGTTGGTGATCTGTCTATCTGTCTGTCCGTCTGTCTGTCGGTCTGTCTGTCGGTCTGTCTGTCTGTCTGTCTGCCTGTCTGTCTGTCTGTCTGTCTGTCTGTCTGTCTGTCTGTCTGCCTGTCTGTCTGTCTGTCTGTCTGTCTGTCCATCTGTCTGCCTGCCCACTTGTCTATCGCCGGTCCGTCTCTCTGTCGCCTTGCAGGGTTTCGACGGGGAAGACCATCATGGTCTTGCGCCAAGACATGTCTGAGCAGGTCCGGGCCGAGGCGAACTTGACCCGAAGGACCGAGGAGGCAGCGCAGGCCGCGTCGATGCTCTCAGCTCGCGCCGCCCGTGACATGAGCTCAGGCGGGAGGGGTAACGCTTGGGGACGGTGGGGACAGGGGGGGCGCGGAGGCCGAGGTCGAGGGCAGGAAGCCGAGGGTAGGGGGGGCGGTAGGAACGATGATCGCCGCGAGGTGAGCGAACACGCGGCGAGAATGGCGCTGTGCCAGCTTTTAGTTTTTTTTAAATAAAAGTTAAAAATACACCTCAGCTGCGAGATCGTTTTTTTTTTTCGAAATTCAACCGTGTTTGCAAGCTGCGCGTGATACTATTTTGTAGATGGTGTAGTTGGTGATGGCACGTTAATGGGGGCGTTGATTGGTGCGTTTTTTTGCCGCTCGGTGAACCCGACGGTCGAGAGAACACGGCGTGTTTTTGCTTTGCTTGAGGTGACCAAGGAGTCGTGTCTTTCACCGAAAACTACGCAGTAGGTTCGTATTTTGGGGCCTTGAGAGCTATGATCTGCCGGCTGCTCTTCGACCCAGGAATGTTAACATTCCGTGTTCGTCGACTGCGGTATGCTGTAAGGCGTGTCCGCTAACATGCGGCCCAAATGAGGAACCTCGCTGCCCTGCGCCGCTCGCGCCACTCGCGCCAGTGCGCTCAACACCCAACAGCAGTAGCGGCGCAAATGGCGCACTTCGGGCGTCACGCTGAACCTCCAACATCCCACTGCGTTTCAGCCGCTTGCGACAACGTTGAGGACTTAGGCTGCTGTATTTCTCCTGGATGATGAAACCCTGCGCTCCCGCCCGCCAGATCGAACTGACCAACCAAGATGGAGAGGCCATGGCGATCCCCGCAGAGGACTCTGCAGCCCTCATGGAAGGAATGATGCTTCACCGCCAGGGATTGGCCTGCGTCGCGCGCGCGGCGGAAACGGTGGTGACGGCGGCGGCGCGGGGGAGGGGGGCTCGCAGTGCCCAGACAAAAGAAAACCGCCATCCGCCGCTCCCATCAAAAGGGGGCAAGGCATCCTCCGTCGGTGAAGACGCGCCTGGTAATACCCCCATCCCCACCCCCACCCCCACCGCCACTGCCGCAACTACCACCGCCACTGCAAACAGTGGTAGCGTCAGAAAATCGGCAGAGGATAACCTAGATAATGGGACAGGCAAGGAAGCCCTTGAATGCTCGGATGGCGGCAAAGCACACCTGGAGGAAGGGCAGACACAAGGCGTGCCCGAGGAGAAGGGGGAGGGGCGAGTTTCCGAGCAAGACGGTGACATGCAGGTCGAAGACGATGCCCAGGACCTCGGCGCTCCGTCCGCGGGAGGCACGGAGGGGGGGGGCGGGGGCGCCGCTGTGTCTGACGAGCGGAATGCGGGAGCCGAAATAGCGGAGGATAGCGCTTCCGCGACTTCCGAAAGGCGCGGTGTCTCAAAGAGCACCCCCGATGTCGCCACCCAGAGCGTCGCCAAAGGAAAAGGAAAGGGAAGGCCCAAGCCGGGTAAGCGCACGAGTTATCGTACTTTTTAGTTATATATTATAAAATGCACCTCAACTGCTGTGAGTGATTATCCCGACTTAGATCGAAACATCAATTTGGCAAGCTGCGTGATGGGTCGGCGTTTTTCTGCGTTCGATCCACGTGAAGGATGTTATTGGCCGGTGACCCCCGCTGGATTATACCGGATCAACACGACGAGACTAAAATTTGTTCTTTTTTTCGTGATTTAATATGTGAATGCTTTCGGCCCATAATCTTCTACGCACGGAACATATATATCGTGTATTGTGAGGGGGAAACAGTTTGGCGTTGCTTCGTGTGAACAGGTCGGTACAGATCTTGCGGGATGAATGGCCGGAAGCGGCTGGGCGTTGGAGGGTGTAGTTGGCCTGCTTTTGTGGTTGAGTTCGGCGTGAGCGCGTACCCACGGCGCGTTGCCCGTGCGCGCTTACGGTAGCCCCTCCGTGTTTCCCTCCTGACCCTACAGCGGATAGCAGCAGCACGTCATAATCACGTTATGCCCTGCTGTTGTCACGTCTCAGTCGCTTTTTGCCCTGTTTTTTGTCACGTCCTCGTCATCACGTTTTGTCCTGCTTTAAAATCGCCCTATTATTACTCGCATTTTGTTCTCCTTTCCTAATCGAGTTTTGTCCTGCTTTTTCACGTTCTAATCGCGTTAGGCCCTGCTTTTGTCACGTCCCAATCGCGTTTTGTCCTGCTTTGAACACGTCCTTATCACGTTTTGTCCTGTTTTGAACACGTTATAATCGCGTTTTGCTCTCCTTTGTCACGTCTTATTTGAGTTTTATCCTGCTTTTTCACGTCCTAATCGCGTTTTGTCCGGCTTTTTAAAGTCCTAATTGTGTTTTGTCCCACTTTTGTCATTTCCTAATCGTGTTTTGTCCTACTTTGTCCTTTCCTAATCGCGTTTTCTCCTGTTCTTTTCACGTCCTACTTGTGTTTTGTCCTACTTTATCACGTCCTAATCGCGTTTTGTGCTGCTTTTTTCAAGATATGTTCGCGATATGCGCTACTTTGTCAAGTCCTAATCGCGTTTTGTCCTGCTTTGTCACGTCATCATCGCGCTTTGTCCTGCTTTGTCACATCCTGATCGCGTTTTGTCCTGCTTTGTCCTGCGTGCCCCCCCCCCCGGTTGATGCACCCCCCCCGCCATCCGCGAGCAGAAGCGTCCGCGCCACCGGACACCGCGCAGCGCGTTGCGGTCACGGCAGCGGACAAGAGGCTGGCCCACCGAGAGGCTCTGGGCTTGCTGATGAGAGCGGACGAGGCGTTCAGGAGATGTGACCCGAAGTACCTGGAGTGTGTGGACAACTACGCCTACCTCTGCTTGGGTGAGGCCGCGCGCGTTGCTTTTCAAGTTAGAACGAGACTCCCGGTCAGCGTGTATTTGCCAATCGGACGGGAATACACAGGAATATATCTCCTATTGTTCGACTATAAGTCAGCCCTGGGTAAGTAGTCCAAAATAATATGTAGCTCTCTTGCTAACCGACGCGTTTTCTCAGGTGGCGGTGGGTGTATGGCGCTGCAGCAGGCTGTTCGTGCACGGTGCGGGGGCGTGCTGCGCTAATAACGACCACCAACACGCACCTTGTGATACCTCTCGCGGGAACATTTTGTTCACCCCAGCGGCAAAACAGAAAGTAACGCGGTTTTGGTACTGAAAAGTTTGTCCAAATCTATTTCCAAGTAATTTGTACGGAGACGTGGGGGGGGACAGTTGTACCGAGGGGTTTGACCGCCGGTCCTCTCCCCCAGACGTGGTTTGGTTGTTGTTCTTGATGAAGGACATGAGCAACCTCGACCTGGCTTCGCGCATGCTGGGCCACGTCGAAAGGGGCTTCCGGAAGGCTCATGGGCCGGGGCTGGAGCGCCTGATAGCGCTCAAGGGGGAGCACTGCGCGGAGAACCTTTTGTACGTCAGGCTCCACCTGCTGCAGGCAAGCATCCACGTCATTATTAGTTGCTGTTTATTGAAGTTGCGATGACGCCGACAATGTCGAAGGTGACGTTTATCTCGGCGAAGAACAGCGACGATACGTGCGTAAGGCCATATGATTTCAAGGGCAGTGTTGGTTGAGTGTCTTGGGGCGGGGGGTGCTACTTTATAGCGCAGAGTGGAGCGTTCCGATCGTCTGCGTAGCCACGGAACCGCCCCTCGTGGCAATGGACTATGAGTGTCTAGTGTATTGTATGCAGTAGTTGTTGGTAGTGGTCCACAGCAGCAGTGACTCCGCTCATTCCGCATATGGTACAGGGGTGGCACCTGCATACTAAACGACAGAAATGACACACGACACACGCCGATACACAAGCATATAGCGACGCTTCGCGTCGTGCGGTGACAATTGGATGTAGGCCGGTATTCGCGCCCGGACGCATTTCAACGGTCAGGTAGGGGATTTGAGAGGGGGGGTGGGTCCACGAACGTTACCGGTTGGCGAGGGTCTATACGTAGCATTGCCACATCGCTCAACCACGCCGGGTTTTCGTTATATTCATGGGATCGCTCACCCACGCCGGGTTCTCGTTATATTCCTGGGCGAGGCAGATAAGGTTATCCTCAAGGGCTCACGGGCTGGTTTTTGGACGTGCTTTTTTGGTTGCCGGGCAAGAGTCATGCGATTTTTTGGTCCGGCATGTTCTCGCAGTCGCCTTGTGAGTGGGTCACTTTTGCGCTTTCGGTTCTTAGCACCGCTATCATTATACAGCTAGCGTGCGCTCATCATCGCGGCAGCTTGCACGCTAGACGTAATCTAGTTTCGTCTCCGCAAGGGCGGCGAAACGCATCGCCTAGTTGTTAGGATATGTGTAGGGCAAGAACAATTACGTAACTCCATGCTTCGAAGTATGATATTTTTGGGGTTTTGGCTGTATTACGAGGCGGTTTACTTGATTGTGAAACCGCTACGTATTGCAGGCAGATTCGACGTCTGTGCTGTGAGAGGTTATTTCACTCTATTTTACGCTACCCGAGCCTCTACCCAGCCCCAGCTACTGCGTGCTCTACTGCTGCAACGCCGTCAAATGTCACCAGTCCACGATGGCGCCGCGAACAGGACGTAGGAGGCGTACGTAGCTGCTGTATATCTCGCGCGTAAAACCCGCGGTTCTTATTTGTCGCACCGTCAATCCGCATGCCCTCTGTCGTGCGCTTGCTAGGGAGTGGTGGCGTTTCTGCGGGGGGACTCGGGGAAGGCTTCTGGGCTGCTCATCCGAGCCAGCGGGGAGGCTAAGGCCTTGAAACCAAACCCAGAGATGGCCTCGAGTCTCATGCGTCAGTGGCGTGCTGTGAAGTTCGAGGTTCTGCAGCGCAAGGTGCGGGAGTTGCACGTGATGCACCCGGCTTTATTTTTAGTCGAGAGTACGTACGTAGCACTTTTGAGAGTGAGTGCACTCTGTACCGTGGTTGCTGCCTTTGGGCTCGGCCGTTCTTTTCCCTTCTTGTGTTTTTGTTTTTGTGTTTGCCCTTTCCGCGTTCGTTTGGGTCAGTCGCTGCAGAGGACACTCGAATGGTGCGTGCGAGTCGGTTCCCACCACACGATATTACTCTAGTTGACTGTGTTACCAACGCGCTGTATTTACGTGTTTGCCCGGTGCTTGGGGCGGCTACCGTCGATGCGGGAGTTATATCACGGTCGCGAAATACCGCGAGGCAGTGCGCCACAACCTGATGAGACGTATAACGCTGTTGTTGTCGTGTATTGGCAGTACTGTCCGGCCTCGTCGCGGCGGGCAAACCGAATGCACACAATGGCTCCACCCCCTTTCCACTAGCGGCCAGGACAACCTAAAAAACCCAGGGTAGTGACATCAGCAGCTGCACTGTAGCAGCAGCAGCTCGCAAGGGTGACGCGGCGCACGTAGGTGACAGATGAACGGCGTTCTCGCGGGGGCAACAAGGTATTTATCCTCTCGGTTGGTGCGTAGCTTGTTGGTCGTGTCTTCTTTTGACACAGCTCCGAATGCCCGTGGTTACGCAGGTGGCACTGCTTGCCTTGCGCGCCGGGCGGAACGACATCGACGCCGCTTGGCAGTACCTGGAGAGTCTACGCCAGAGACAGGTGTGGGACGCGTAGGTTGCTCAGCCGACTGGCGGTGCGTGGCCGCCAATGCCACCGCCGCCAACCCTTCCACACGTCCGACAGGTCATGATCAAGATCATCTAGATCATCTATATCCTAACCTGCCGTTATGAGGTGTTGTACGGGATCTGTACGGTACAGACCCAACACAGGAAACATGTCCTATTCAATAGTCCACGCAGGTTATACGGTACAGATCAGGAATCTGTCTGCCCTGAAATATCCAGATCATTGAGTGGCAATCGATTACCAGGTATCTGTTTGATGTGCGAACACTTTCCACCTTTAGCCTTTTGTCACTGCACAATCAGTCCAACGCTGATTTGAAGTAGAGTCTCCGAACGTGGGTGCATTTTGTAGGGGTGGTAAAAGGTGCGGTAGCAATGGTTTCAGCCATGTTTTGTAACCCGAGCCTCGCCTTCGTGCAGTGAACTGGTTGGTCGCGTTGAGCGTGCATGACAATTCTTCAAAGTGCTATGCGTCGTTCGCTGTCTCGCGCAAACCGTTTTTGGGGGGGAGTTGTATCTGTTCGTTTGATTCCACGCGTCGGCTTCGCGTCCGTTGGACCCTCCTGCCCGCGAACCGTCTTGCGGGCGTTTTCATCGCTGCCGTGGGCTATATGCCTGCAGTAGGATGGCCTCGGGTGAGCGCCTGTGGTAGGATGGTGCGGCGTCGTCACCGCCATCGTCTTGGCGGCCCGGACTTCCACCTGCTCCGGCTTGTGCCCGTGCTTGTGGTCACTCACTCTGCTGTTGCGATCGATGCCACTGGCAATCACCCTTCCCCTACCTGCTACCGCCGTCTCCGTAAGAAACCGTACCGCCGTCCTCACAGGAAACCGGTACCACTGGCGTAGTAAGAAATCGTCCGTGGGTTTGACGCACGCTGCTGCACCCTACTGCCGTGCGCGCTGACGGGGCGCTGTGTTAACACCTGCAGAACTGCACCCGCGTTTTGGCGTCAAACTACTTGGAATTAGAGTAGAGTAATTTTTCACCAAATTGTGAACGACTTTATGACGCGTTTCCCCTGGGTGACCGATCGTGTTTTGCTTTCGGTTGTTTGTTTGTTTGTTTGATTGTTTGTTTTTTGTATTTTGTTTTTGCAGGACACAGTACGAAAGGAGCGGAAGCGCAGAATAGAGCAGCGACGCTTCGGCCTGACTGCAGACAAAAAAAGCGTCGTCAACGCCGACCTAGTTGATCAGCTCGTGGGAGGAGGCTTCTCGCGCCCCAAGGCAATTAGGTAAGCGGAAGAGGGCACGATACGCGCCCTAGAGTACCCAACCATTGGAACCATAGAGGCGGGTGTTTTTGTACCGCATGGCGCTGTTAATAGAGACCTCGGCTCGAATGGTCGAGGCGGTTTCAAGGAGAAATCTCGCCCGGGAAGGTTTTGGGGTACGTCATTTTTGGATTTGGCGCCTGGGGATCAACTGGTGGTGACACCTAAGCATGATTTTTTTATGGCGCCCGGGTGCCAACTGATGGTTGATGATGATGGATGACGATTGATGGTGATCGATGATGATTGATGATGATTGATGATTATTGGCGATATTGATGATGGTGATTGATGATGAGTGACGATCACGCGTGCTACGGAGTGGTACCTGAACGTCAACTGATGATGTCAGCCGCGGCCTAACTGGCGAGAAAATGCGAGGCTCAACTGTTGATGACACCTAGGTAATTAAAAAATGATGACACACCAACTGCCCGTTGTCTCTCTGCGGTCCTCCCGCTCAAAACCCTTCACACATCGGACAGATCGCTTGATGATCTAGATCATTCAAGGGAGATATATTCCTCATCTGTATGATCTACTGTAGCTCATATTGTCGGGCGGGAGCCGTATATCCTGCATGACCTAGCATTCGTTTGCTGGGGTGGATCTGTGCTTACCCTTGCAAAAAGCAGGGGAAACTTGCATCTGAAACATCGCGCGCACAACTTTTGAACGCCCCCCCCCAGCACTCGCCGTTGGGAGGTTGGGTTGGCGTCGGCTGGCAACGACGCTGTAAAACACGACCCCCGTATGTATATATATATATATATATATAATAGTTGG
>JAYJME010000319.1:0-19024 GCA_036873775.1 Costaria costata | reverse complement strand
GACGGTAGCGCTCACACCAGTACCAATAGCACGTATTTTGGTGCGGTCGAGATCGAGATGTGGGTTGTGTCAGGCACGTAGTCATGTGCAAATTGAGACCCCTTCAAGCAGTGAAGCCTCGTGTAGTGTCTGGTTTCCCGGGCCGGACTCTTGAAGGTCATGGCCGACTCTGCTTGATAAGCGTCACGGTCAAGCACGTATATAGTCGCCAGCTTAATATACACTCTGCATTCGAAATGCACCTGCTTAGCCAACGTTGGCAAAACGTTGCCCCTTAAGCTGCCACCAAAACGCTCTGCCCGTGCATGCCTGCTGGGGCGTGTTTTTCAACACGAGAGACCAACACCCCCCAACAACATTTGTCCTCTACCCCGTTTGCAGTGACGTTCGCCTTGAGGGAATCTGCATGGCACCGGCAGCACCGGCCAGCTGTTTCGGCTCTTGCCGTTACGGGGAGATTCGTCACCGGGCCGACACGCCCGAGGTGCGTTTGGAAGAGATGGACTAAAGGTGGTCATGGCAAACCACGTCGGACGGCTGTAGCACCTAGAGTTGCGAATTTCCAGATATTAAAAAAAAAAACACCGGAAGCGCGCTTTTTATTTCGCACACCATCGGCGCCGTTCGGTTGAGCGGCCAGGCAGGCTCTTTGATCGTTGCGGGCTCCGGAGATAGTTCTGAGAATAGGTGTCTTGGGGAGGGGTCACGCTTATATCTCACCTCGAGGTGAGGTGTGCCGCTTTCACATTCAAGTGTAACTTCGATTCCACCTATCTCAACCCATACCAGCTTATCGTATTCGCGTCCAAGTTGCCTCCAAGGCTGACAAACGTGAGCTTCTTGTTGAGGCCTAACGCCTTCGCTCTCGAGCTCGACCTGGTCAGTGCGACTATGATCGTTGTCGCGCACACGGTAGCCCACGTAACGACACACAGGTGCTATCGGTTGGTTTGCACTTTCCATCAGCATTGCAAAGCCCTCCCATCCTACAGAGTGCGGCTGTTACCTAAGCGTTGACAATACGTTGCTTGCAAACCCAACCTCTCCTGCGATTTTACCGTAACTAACACAGGCTGTCGACAACGACAACACCAAGGCTCTCACCGTCTACGTGGCTACGGGGGCGCACCACTCCCCTGTGGCGGCCTTCAGCATGGCCCTTGTCGAGTTTTCCCCTTTCACACCGGCGGGCCTAGGCTGGCTCGGCCAGGGGAACACAAACAGGTACGACACTCATATAAATAGGGTAGAACTCTTGGTGCCGTCCGTTCGCGGCATGTAGCCCGGGCCACCAGACCCGTCCCGGAATCCAGCGCTCCGTACCACAGTCAGCTAGCTACATCAAGTTTATGATCGACGGTAGCGCTCACACCAGTACCAATAGCACGTATTTTGGTGCGGTCGAGATCGAGATGTGGGTTGTGTCAGGCACTTAGTCATGTGCAAATTGAGACCCCTTCAAGCAGTGAAGCCTCGTGTAGTGTCTGGTTTCCCGGGCCGAACTCTTGAAGGTCATGGCCGACTCTGCTTGATAAGCGTCAAGGTCAAACACGTATATAGTCGCCAGCATTTAAACTCGTAGCTGGTATACAGTTTCAGGATCTCACATCGATAGCTCTTTGCAAACAGCCAAACCGTAGACATCTCTTCTTCGAAACAGCCCAACTGACGTATCGGTGTCAGGTCGATAGCTCCCCGCAACCGTCCCAACCGATAGACGTTTTTTCGAAGCAGTCCAACCGACGTGTAAATGTCATGACGAGAGCACCCTGCAAAGAGCACACGAGATCTAAGGATCTTCCAGAAACATCTATTGTTAGACCCACTTTGACCCGATCGACCCGGCCATCCGACCGAAAGACTTCTCTTCGGAGCAGCCCACTCTTCGACATCCATTACAGTTGGCTTCCTCTACGTAGGCGATGTAAGAAGGAGCTTACGAGCTTACCCTCGTGCAGGAAGGTACACCAGGACACAGCTGCTGTACAGCAGTAGATGACGGCAAAACAGTGGTGTTGCAGGGACGGGACATACACTGACAGCAGAGGCTTCGGTTTGGCCGTGTGTTCTCGATTCTCTGGACTTTAGCTGTGCTGTCTACTCCTTGCTGCATGTAGTCTTCGGGTGCTCGGGTAATTTTAGAACCTAAAGGCGGGGACGCACGAAGTTTGTCCCCTGGTGTGGAAAAATCCTCCAGACTGCACAGAGAGAAGGAGATGATTCAAGGACAAGCATTCGTCTCGCGATCGACCCACAACAGCCCGGAAAACTAGCACGAGGTTAGAGAAAAACAGAGCCTACCAACCTCGCAGGTGCTGAGGCCAGCACCAGTGCGTTGAATCCTGCCTGGGCGATGGTCTTGTTGGCTGGGACCAAGCCGGGGCGAGAGGTATCCGAGCATTTTCACATGCCCACAGAAGCATGCACCAGCTTCGTAAGCTCAGCCGATCGGGTCGGCATCGGGCGCCTAGCGCCTCGAGTATAGGCAGCAGCCGTTCCCCCGACTATCCACGTGAACCCGGTCAATCCCGCCGGAGGACAGACGCTGCGTACTACTGTGGGGTCGGCTTCTGGCCGCTGGAGATCCGCTGGCCAGCGGCGTGGTAGGGGAAGTTATATTTCACGTTCGTTTGCTCTGACAAGGCACAATGGCTGTCTGCCGCGTAGCCCGTTCTCGCGAAACGACGTTCATAGATGCGCACGCCCTGCCGCTGCCCAACAGTTTGCAATTTCATATGCAGCGTTCCCACGGAACAATCGAAGCCGGGTCCACCAGAGGTCAAGGTAGAAATTTGGGTGTACTAAGGACGACAAACAATCAGTGCGACATACAATAAAGATACAAATTAGCTACGGCATTGAGAAAAGAGCAAAAGGAACGACAAGTATGGGCGTGATCTCATGCCGCAGCAGAGAGGCCTCATTAATCCCAAACTATATACTGCTACGAATTAATGCCACGACGGAATGTTACTGGGGTCATTTTAGAACCTAAAGGCGGGGACGCACGAAGTGTGTCCCCGGGTGTGGAAAAAAGCCTTCGAACTGTACAGAGAGAGCGAGATGATTCAAGGACAAGCACTCGTCTTGCGGTCGACCTGCAACAGCACGGAAAAGTAGGAAGGGGGCAGGGAAAAACAGACCATCCCGCCCGCCCATCGTTGTGCGCGAGACACGCAGACAACGACCTCAGTTTTGTAGCGTTCATTTTACCAGGGTATCTACTCTCTGCGACGAGGTGCCGCGTTGATTACCGGCGAATCAACGGGGGGGGTAGTAGCCATGGGTGAGAGTCTCTGGCTGATCGCAGCAAAAAGGCCTCATTGATCCCAAACTATATACGAACTAATGCGACGACGGAATGTTACTGGAGTAAATACGCTGCAGCTGCTGTTGCTGTCTGCTTCTTGCATAATAAATCCCAAATAATCGTGCCGCTATTCTATTACTAGCAATTCATCATCTGTTCTTCACTTCACATTTAGACTCCTCCAGTGAGATGCCCGGAGAACTACGTTTTTATCCGTACGAGTACCAAAAAAAAAAGATCGGTACCCTCATATGGGGACAGCCCATGCGTGTCCCCATACGAGTTATTATATACTGGTAGGTTTTACAGTATGACCTGATCCTACCGGCCGAATCCGCCTATTAATAGAGACTTTCCAAAGCACAGCATCCAAGCACAGGTCACTCCATAGCGTTCGGGTTCGGGTCAGGGTGGCACATAATCGCTTTCTTTGATACAGCTCTCATTGCTGTTGTTGTTGTTGCTGCTGCTGCTGCTGCTTCTGCACTGCTCCTGGTCTGTA
This sequence comes from Costaria costata, assembly GCA_036873775.1. Classification (NCBI taxonomy): domain Eukaryota; class Phaeophyceae; order Laminariales; family Agaraceae; genus Costaria; species Costaria costata. The sequence continues at coordinate 15,212 of JAYJME010000319.1, read as the reverse complement.
TGATTCTGGAATGACGCTACGGTAGGGGGATATCATCATCCTTTTCAATACCGCTTTTAGGCCAGTCGGGAGAGTGACTCGGCTGTCGGTACCTCACTCAAAGAATGTCCAAACTGGTGCTCTGCTTGCCTACGTACCAGGTGTATGTGTTTTTAACATTACAACGTTATTCTACTCGTCGACATCCAACACGCCCCACAGATACACGATATGTGGTCACAAACTACGAAGCAGAGATAATGCTATGTACCGCATTAAACAACGCAATGTTGTGCCTGTCGTATCGCAACCGACATAGTGGTACATCGCAAGACCAGGTACGTGTATGTGTATTCTTCACATTAAACAGTATCAACCACTCAAATGGTCGAACTCACGGCTATGGTATTATGTTATTCTACTCTCCACATTAAAAAGTAACAACCAATCAACTGGTCAAACTCACAGCTGTCGTATTCAGTTTTTCTACTCGTCGAGATCCAGTGTGTGTGTTCTTCACATCACACCGTTCTTCTGCTCGTCGACATCCAACACACCCGGTGTCCGTGCTGATTCTTCACCCTAAAAGATACACGCTCTGTGGCCACAAACTACGACACAGAGACAATGCATTGTAACGCATCGGACAACGCAATGTCATGCCATCGTACTGGGTACGACAGGCACGACATATTCATACATACGCCAGCAATCGAAAGACCAGGTACGTGTATGTGTATTCTTCACATTAAACAGAGTATCAACCACTCAAATGGTCGAACTCACACCTGTCGTATTATGTTCTTCTACTCTCCACATTAAAAAAGTATCAACCAATCCACTGGTCGAACTCACAGCTGTTGTATTCAGTTCGTACGTGTGCTGCTGTATGTTTATGGCGTAAACTTTATGAAAGCGTCGCAGCTTGCAAAGTTGAGCATCGACAGATCGGGAGAACTCATAGCTGATGTTATTATCACTTTTGTTTTTTTATAAAAAACGATATTCTACTCTCCTTGCTGATTCTTCACATTCTGTGATCAAAAACTACACCAAATAGGTAATACATGCCACGCACTACGTAATGCAATAAGAAGACTAGACAATATAACGCCCCGCTATCGTACTGGATACCACAACCACAACACACACATATGGCACATGTCAACGCCAAACGAAACTGAGCCTCAATCATACTCGCTTTCTGCTCACAAACTACGTCACAGAGACAATGCATGTCACGCAATACTATTAATAATACAAAAAGGAGACTATTTGTAAACCATACGACAACACGGTTTATTCCTGTTCGTGAGGGTTATATACTGTAGTACCGGTGCGCAGAATGGTTATAAAAAATCGTCTTCTTGACCTTGGCAGCATCCAGGGGAATCACCGCCCTATATCTTTCATGAGGAGTGGTTTTAGAACATGCGCGACCGATCTATTTATAAATTGAAAAACTGAGCATTAACTACGTATAATCATAGGTCTATTTCACAAACAAACACCGTTTGATTCTTAAAATTAAATATAGAACACGTGCGCTCGAAGTATCACGCAGCTTACAAATATGAGTATCAACCATTCAACTGGTCGAACTCACAGCTGTCGTATTTTTTAACAATTTTATAAAACACAATATAATCCGAAGCGTCTATTGCAGCGTCTACGAGAGTCCACGTACGCTCCTACTGTAGGTTTGTACCGGCCCAGAAAAAGTGAGAAATGCCGTCTTTCTGTCAGCAACAAGAGCAACAACAGCAACAACAGCAACAACAGCAACGAAACCTGCTACGGTAGGGGAGTCGCTTTGGGATCGTTTTTTCAGTCGGTCAGAGCCACTCGGCCGAGCTAATGCCCTCTTTCTTTGCTTTTTTACTTTTATTTAGGCTTCGAGACATACCTGGTACACACCACCATGGGAGTTTTTACTGCGCTGCGCCATTGAAGAATGAAAACGGTCTTCGTGTTTTCAGACCTATTATATAGTAGTTGATACTCAGTTTTTCAATTTGTTACAAATAGATCGATCGCGCGTGTTCTAAAATCATTCACCATGAAAGACGTACGAGTAGGTCGGTGATACCCTGGATGCTGCCAGGGACAACAGGACGATTTTCAATAACCATTCTGCGCACCGATACTACTGCATAAAACCCTCATAAGAAGGAGAATAAGCCGTATGGTCGTATGGAATACAACAGAAATACAGTAGGTACATGTTATTCAAAGGCCACTGGATGTTTTGCTGCTGTTCCTGCACACTGGTCATAGTTAATACCGCTGTTGTTGTCGTCATCGTTGTAGCTGCTGCTGCTGCTGACGATGATTTTGTCATATGCCTTCCCCAGCATGAAGCGTACAATCTACAAGTTTTAAGTCTGACACCAGTCAGTGTCGTTTTCTTACGGCAAACGAATGGTTTAATTGCTAGTATAATGCTTGGCACTACAGTAGCAGTAAATCTGCTGCGGCTGCCCTACTTTAGGCTATACTACCCAATCACGCTGTTGGTCTGCTTGTACGAGAGGGGAAGTTTTTTCCTGCGTCACATCTCTTCTACTACGAGCCCGAGGCATGTTTAAAAAGCCCACGGTCAACATAAAACTTTAAACGGAACACATGTTTTACATCGACTTCTTTGCTTATAAGTAAAAGCTTGATTTTACTGTTTATTGAACGCACGAGTAGAATAATACAACTTTTTTATTGGCTTTGCGCTATTACTATAATACCCCAGCAGTACTGCAATCAACAGCCCAAACGCAACTTAACTATGCAATCAAGTTGTATTGTACATTTTAAGACACTACTTTATAACCACTCCGAAGGAAAGTCTTGTACACACTGTACGTTAGAAGTGCACCTGCTTAGCCAACGCTGGCAAAACTTGCCTCTTAAGCTGCCAATAAAACGCTCTGCCCGTGCATGCCTGCTGGGGCGTGTTCTAACCCGAGATACCAACACCCCCCAACAACATTTGTCCTGTACCCCGTTTGCAGTGACGTCCGCCTTGAGAGGTCCTGCATGGCACCGGCGGCACCGGCCAGCTGTTGGAGCTGTTTCCATCCCAAGGAGATTCATCACTGGGCCGATACGCCCGAGGTGCGTTTGGAAGAGATGGACTACAGGTGGTCATGGCAAACCACGTCGGACGGCTGTAGCACCTAGAGTTGCGAACTACCAGATACAAAACAAAACACCGGAAGCGCGCTTTTTATTTTGCACGCCATCGACGCCGTTCGATTCAGTGGCCAGGCAGGCTCTTTGATCGTAGCGAGCTCCGGAGAAAAGTTCTGAGAATAGGTGTCTTGGGGAGGGGTCACGCTTATATCTCACCTCGAGGTGAGGTGCGCCGATTTCACGTTGCAAGTGTAACTTCGATTCCACCTATCTCAACCCATACCAGCTTATCGTATTCGCGTTCAAGTTGCCTCCAAGGCTGACAAACGTGAGCTTCTTGTTGAGGCCTAACGCCTTCACTCTCGAGCTCCACCTGGTCAGTGCGACTGTGATCGTTGTCGCGCACACGGTAGCCCACTTAAGGACACACGGTGCTATCGGTTGGTTTGCACTTTCCATTTCTATCATTGCAATGCCCACCCATTCTACAGAAAGCGGCTGTTACCAAAGCGTTGACAATACGTTGCTTGCGAACCCAACCTCTCCCGCGATTTTGTCGTAACTAACACAGGCTTTAGACAATACCAAGGCGCCCATCTTGTCCACCAGGGCGCACGACGTCACGATGGCGGCCTCCGACATGGCCCTCGCCAGCACCACTGCTTCTCTTGGCCGAGGCTGGCTCTTCTCGCTGGATCTTACCGACGGCAGCGACGGGTCGGAGCTGGATATGCAGGCTGCGACATACACCGGACAACTCAATTGCAACAGCCTAGACTCGCACAACAATGGGATGATATTCCACGACCCTGTACCAGACTGCGACGTGTGTGCCGTGGGCAACAGCCACCGGCTGGCTCAACCCAAGGCCGTCGATGACAAGTGCTCGCTCCCTTTCCAGCTGTTTTTCGCAAAATCGATTAGACGATTAACCCCGGAGGAACTCGGAGTCTACTATAACGTCACCAAGACCCCCCACAAGTACTCCAAGTGGACGGGGACTTGCCTGCTGAACTTCCAGCGCAAGACACTCAGCTCGGTTCAGGTATTCCAGCAATCTGGGGTGATTCCAACTGGTTTCCGAGTCAATCATTGGAGTGTTGACAAATTGGGTCGATTCATCTGCATGGAGTTTCAGGGCAACTGGTTGCAGGCGGGGGTGTCCCTTGAGTACGCCGGAGCCAACACGCCTCATCGAATCGGTACGTCCGAGCGCATTGGACGGAATCTTGCAGCTATGGTTCGGTGCATGATTGCCGACAGTGGACCAACAGATTGGTTCTGGATAGAACTGATGCTCACGCCGGCGTATATTGGCAACACGGCGCCTCACTCCGCTATCGGCACACGGTCCCCGTACGAGGTGCTACACGGGACGGAGCCGGATCTGCGGCTTCTTCCAGTCATCGGTGCCCAGGACCTCGTGCACAGCGAAACGTACTCCAAAACGTTTGAATTCAAGGCGATGGAAAGACGACTGGTGGGGGGGTACAGCAACAGCAGCAAGCAAGTATCCGCTGTCGAATATCAAGACAGGTATGACAACTAAGATAAACAGGGTAGGACGCTTGATACCGTTCGTTCACGAGGTGTAGTTCGGGTCCCCTGAGCCGCCGCGGAATCAAGTGGCCCGTACCACAGTATGGTAAACCGTCACGCTTGCACTGGTGGCCATAGCAAGTCTTTTGGTGCAGTCGTGATTGAGATGTGGGTTGTGCCAGGTACCTGGTGGTCACGAAGTCGCGCACAAATTGAGACACATTAATCATCAAAACCTCGTGTATTGTATGGGTTCCCGGACCGGACTTTTCATGGCGATAGCGATAGCTGACCCTGCTTGACTAGCGTGAAGGTCAAGCACGTATAGCTGCAAGCTTAAACAATGCAATATATTCGAAATGCCCTTGTATTCCCGTTGCCCGCTTCCCGGAAAATGTTATTCCAATCGTAACGTCAATGAACATGCTCCCCGCCAATTAATCTACCACTCCTACGGTGCACGTTTAGCTTCAATTCCACGTGCAGCAATTGCGAGTTTATATGATGTCGTTGCTGTACGACGATGGCCGGTACGTGACGCTGCAAAGGGACGTATCGATCGTTTCTCTTCATTTTTTACCATGGTGAAACGACCCACTTACAAAAACAACCGCTCACTACTCGTGGCGTAAACAGCGCGCATCCTGTTACAGACAGGACGCTTACATTTGTTAGCCGTCGCGTACGCTGTGCTTGCTATTTGACGAACGCTACCACAGGCACGCCCTTGCCGACATGTTGGGCACTCACGCTCAACGCTGGGTCGTCGATGAGATGAACTCAAGTTCGATGCTGATCGACACTGGCTTCCAACTCCCCACCCTCAACGGCGGGACCGGGAACTCGACGTCGATAATCCCTAATGTGACGGTGAGCCGTTCGCGCGAATACAATTATACCTGTAGCAGTTGGTCTTCTAGAACTGATGCGCCTGTTTATCGTAAAAAGTGCAAATGTAAAATCTGCAAGGTTCCCCTTCGGGATGTGGTTGATTTGAAATCCCGGGGGTGTCGCAGGTTGAAAAGGGGTAAACAGGCGCTCCTATATATGGATACCGGTACGAGCCTAGGTGAGGTTCGCTGTTGCGGTTGTATGCTGCTGTTGAACTGCTGCGAACTGAGCAGGTGCCTTTGAAATCCAGATAACGCGCCGGAGGAGATCGTCCAGATTGTGTTCAGGATGGCACACACCACACATACGCATACACACGCCCACACAGAAGCATCGTTTAAGGCTGTCACAAACGGAAGACCTTGAAGTACGGCTGCTGTTATCCCATGGCTGCCACAACGTAAAACACTCGGGGGATGGTGTGATATACAGACAGCAGCAGCAGAGAGCACCGCAACGACGATGAAGAAAAAAAGCTAAAGACGCTGAAATCGTGCCGCTCCTCTTGAGACTGCTGTGTGTTCCTGGTTGCTATGAATACTGCAAGTAGGATCCTACTGTAAGATGGCTCGCACACGAAGTATCGTTCGTGGCTGTTACAGCTCAAAGGGAAACGCTTGAAGCGTGACTGCTGTTGTGCCGTGTGACTGGATCGGAGTATAGAGCCTTTGAGTGCTGGTGGGATACAGGTACAGCAGCAGATCGTCAAACAACGAGGCGAGGAGATCACTCGAGAGGTAGATGCAGATAAATACGTGTGTGTATGCAATGGATCCACGCGTTTGTGCTTGCAGCGCACTTGTCACAGTGCAGACAATTGTGTATGCCACGGTTTCCTGTACCATCCAACGACATGTGCGTGCCGTGGTTCTATGGGTTATGTGGTCATCCATCTGCCATGTGCTCCATGTGCCATGCTTCCATGCTCGCATGTGAACATGTCAGAACGGTGCGAATATGGGTTTCCATGGCACCTGGGTGGCGGTGCCAAGTCGGAACACCACTCCGTGGTGACTTGCCAGTTTTTGCGACTTTGAACCCCCAGAGCACGTGCCACGGACCTCGGCCGGGGCCCAAATTTGAGCGTGTGTGTACACGGGCCTGCTGCGTGCCCCGCGACCGAGATCACGAGAAAATACTCACGGGCGCCGGAGAACTCAGTGAAAGTATCCAACAAAAATTAATTTGGTACCTAGTAATATTTTACCCGGTAGAGCCGACGGTACGGGAGAGAAACACCGTCAGAGTGAACTTCAAACATTTGATCGTTTGTCTCACACGCAACAAGAACGCAGGGGAAAAAATCCCTTCTCGGAAGTGTGCTAATCGATTGGCTCCTGCAGCAACAAAGCCTATGTAAACAACCACGTCCTAAAGAAAGCAATGTTTCTGTCGTATCTGTTTTTTTGTTACGTTTCTCGCATATGATTATTGTAATACCATCGCTTGTCACCGGCTGCATATTAACGCCTGTGGCGTGAGGACTTTGCTTCCGTAGTTGTCCATTGAGTTTGCTGCGGGTTCTTGTTATGGGTATCGTTTGATATTAAATTTGCTAAAGGCAACACTGCACAATTCGCTCTACTCACACGCCGTCTTGACAAGTTGTTGGCAGAAGTACAACGGCTGACTTTACGTCGAGACAACCAATGGTAGACGGTGATTTTTTTAGAGCACAATGCCGTCAAGGATTCTGATCAGCTACGGATAAAAGGGTAGCTTACACGTGCACTACTGGCTGACAACGTGCTTCATCACGAGGTAGCCGAAAGGTGCAGTTTTGATTATCGGAATATGCGAATACCAGCGGCGGTCCGCCCCAGGTGGCCTCAGGTGTACACGATGGTTGGATGGACTCAGTTCTGAACCTGCCAGCGAGGAATTACTCACTACCCCGACTTGTCAGTGCGTCACATTCCGTAGTCTAAGAACACACTGCGTACATACCCAGTGCGACGCTCCTAAACAGCTTGCAACACTTCAATTTAAGGTTTCCCCGAACGCTGCTCTCAGCGCACCTCGTTGACACTCCCACAAGACTTCGAATGTCGCGAATACACGATCTGTCTCTTGAAAGACCAAAACCAAACTTGCCGCGACCCGTTACGTTTTTTTAACTCAAGGTGAACTCATCTCCTGTACCTGAGCTTCATGGCTCTACCACAATCGGCGTCAAGCTCGTTGACATTCTCACAAAACATCGAATTTCGCACATATATTCATTTGTTTCTCTAACCAAAAACAAACCTGCTTTGACCCGTTTTTGTGTTCATTAAGGTTGACTCATGCCCTGTGCCTGAGCTCCATGGTTCTACCACAGTTGGCGTGGAGTCTGAGGTTATCTCCCCTGCTATCGGCGACAGCCCACCAGCTCCACACGGCGGGTCCACTGTCGCAGCTGACACTTCTTATCTGGTGGGCTGCGCTGGGGTGATCGCAGGGGTCTGCATGGTGGTCGCACTGACGGCAAGGAGTTTACAGCCCGCGGTCAAGCCCCCCAAGAGTGATGAGGCACGTGAAAATATCGAAGCATCCCGTTAGACTACCGGTAGTATCCCAGCACGAGCGCACAGCTGAAAAAATAAACTACCAAAGTGTTTCACGATATGCTCGGAGGATGTAGACATCTCTCTCCTCGTGCCCAGTGTTCTGTTCGCGGTGCTGACCAAAGCAGCAACAGCCGCCTAAGCGGCTGCACAAATACGCCAAACCGGATCGGCAAACCGTGCCTCACATGTTGGTGCCCGCCCCTCTGGTTTTATCTGGCTCAAGTTAACACGTTTGTTGGCATTTTGGAACGAATCTCGCTTTGTGTCGGCGTTCTCCTGCTGTTGTTCAGACAAGCCCGGAGGTGGAAGCCCACGACGGCATAGCCTACGCGGAGTCTGGGGCGTCTCGCGAGGTGAGCAAAAACCCCCTTCGGGACTGGCAAGCTCCTCGAGTGCCGTCTCGATGACAGCGTTTAGATCCGTTGCTCCTAAAGTGTACCAGCTATGTTGCAGATCATGTAAACACATCACTGCGTACGTGTTGAGCCCCGCCGTTGCTAGACGCGGCGCACATAAGGCACAACCAAGGAAGCCATGTCTCCGACCGTGTGCGCAGTAATAGCGCTAGGATTCATGATATTAACCCCTTTAGAGCCGGAAACGGTTTTTGGGGACAAAACTACTTGGCAATAGTGTAGGATAATTTTTGGGGTAGTAAAAGGGTTAACTGTGTGAGCTCTGCTGTTGTCGCAACAGCACTCTTTCTTATTTTGTGTCTTATTTATTATATGGGATTTAGTATGGAAACCGACCCTGAGAATCGTTTCTTCGGTCAAATTTCTTACGTTTTCCTTCCTATCGTCCTGGGAATCAGAGTCTGCCTGCTGTTTCGGAGGGATTCGCAGCATCAGCGTTTCCTCCTTGTTTGGCGAATTCCTCCCATTTGAGCCCCACACAACGCCGGAAGATGAGCCTTGGCGTAGGAGGCTCGTCTCTGTCTCTGCTACCTCTGTTCGCAACCCCGCCGCCAAACGCAACGCCCCACCGATTATTTGACCTTTGGGCAGAGTCATGCCTGACCCGAGTTGTGAGTGATGGAAAAAAAGTGCGGTCAAGAAAGTGCGGTCAGAAAAGTGCGGTCAGAAAAGATAGAGTTTTTTTTAGCCGAAACAGAGACTAAACCCTAAAGCGATTTAGAATATGTACGCTACATGCCTCCCTCAGCCTGGAAATATTCCCTTCGCCACCTCCGCCTCTCGAAAAACAAATAATGTGGTCTAGTTCAGGCTTGTGGTAAAAACAAATATTGACTGTTGTCTCGCACATTCCTTACCTACCTTACCGACATTATCGACGCCACCCTCGTGCACCCGAATCTCAGGACTCACATATCCAGGTACACCAAGAGACACCTCCCGTCGTCGAACCGCTCAACAATTCGGTAAACGAGCGAACAGAAGGACAGGGGGCAGCCCCGGCCACGCCGAAGTCAGGGAAGTCTCTATCGCCGGGCGGGCTTTCCTCGCCATCAACAGCACCTCCTTCACCTACGGCGAAGGTAACGACGACGGTGATGACCCCGAATTCGGAGAAGGCGCCATCATCGCCGGCAAAAACTTCCTCGCCACTATCACCACCAGCGATTACACCCACGACGAGGACACAGACGGTAGCGACCCCGAACTCGGCACCGGTCAGACTTTCCCCGCAATCCTCAGCACCTCCTTCACCTACGGCAAAGGTGGCACCCACATCGGTGGCGACTCCGAATTCGGGGAAGGCGCCATCATCGCCGGGAAATACTTCCTCACCACCATCGCCACCGCCTACACCTACGACGGTGATAACGACGGTGGCGACTCCGAAGGCAGGGAAGTTTCTATCGCCGGGTGGGCTTTCCTCGCCACCATCACTTTCCTCACTTACGGCGAAGGTAACGACGAATATGGTGAAACCGAAATCGGACAAGGCGCCGTCATCGCCGCTAAGCACTTCCTTACCACCAGCTTTTACACCTACAACGGTGACAAGGACGGTGACTACCCCGAACTCATCGCCGGTTGGACTTTCCTTGCCATCAGCAGCACCTTCCTCACCCACGGTGAAGGTAACGACGACGGTGGTGATCCCGAATTCGGCGAAGGCGCAATCGTCGCCCGTAAACACTAACACTTCCTTACAACAATTTCCACCAGCTGTTACACCTACGACGGTGACATCGACCATAGGGCTCCCGAACTCATCGCCGGCCGGAGTTTTTGTGCCATCGCCATCCTCTCCTTCACCCACGGCGAAGGCACTGACGACAGTGGTGACCCCGGAGTCTAAGAAAGTACCATCATCGCCTGTCAACATTTCCTCGCCACCATCAACACCAGCGATTACACCCACCCCTAAGTCAGGGAGCTCTCCATCCCCGGTAGGACTTGCGTTACCATCACCATCATCTCCTTCACCCACGGCGAAGGTTACGACGACAGGGGTGAGCCCGAATTCGGGGAGGTCACCATCATCGCCGGCAAACTCTTCCTCACCACCACCTACACCAGCTATTACGCCTACGGCGGTGACAACAACGGTGATCGACACGGGCACTGGCATCCAGGGTGTGGGCAATGCACAGGCCTCTAAAAGGCAAGGTGGCAAGAAGAAGACTCGGAAACCTAAAGCAGTCCCTTCTGACGCGGAGGTCGCCAAAGCCATGGAGATTAGTGCCGCGCGCAAGGCAAAGCGAGACGCCAAGCGTCAAACGGCCAAAGCAATATCGATCGTGCTCGGCATTAATACAGCCCAGGCAAGTGTATGTTGTGCGATGGGCTTCATACACTTTGGTGTACGGAGCAATCTTGTAGAATTCGGGATTGAGGATGAGGTACGGCTCGAGTACAGCGGTATGGATTGGGCAGCGAAAAGGGTGAAATATTTACCTCGACCTGGGTATGGGCTTCTCTGGAGGATACCGCCTTAACTTGTCAAAACGATAATTTTGAAGTACGGTGATGACACGCGGTTTCTTTTTGTCGTGCCTCGCTATAGATAGCACGAAAGAGGGTTCGGCAGCGCCGAATGTCCAGTGTCCACCGTCGTGTCTGATGTCGCAACATCGTGACACGCCAAACCTTGTAGACGCTGATGAAAATATACCCCCCACAACAAGCCCTCAACTTGTAGGGGCGTGGTTTCCGTGGTTGTGTCGAAAGTGACCGACCCCCCCTTCGATGCTATTGGTGTGTACGCAATGAGCTGTAAACAATCAAACTGAGTGAAACATCGGTATGATTTTTAGTGAAAACACCATTAGGCGGAGCCAGCACAACGACGGCAGCCGCTCGTCTTTCTCACGTAGTATGTCGTCTAAGCCCACAGCCCGGATATGTCCTACGTAACCAAACACTGTGTTTTCGCCCGGCAGGAAGATACTGCGGCACAAACGACGCCAGCACGCCCGGGCGGGCGATCAACATCCACCCAGGCTCGTGGTACAGGAGATGAAACGGCAAGCGGCGCGCAAGGCCTGACAGGCCCGGGGTCGTTGCCAGAATCGACATCCATCGGTGTTGCCGACGGCATGGCCCGACCGGACGCCAGTGCCTCTACCATAGCCGGTACCAGTACATGCGATGCCGACGGCCCACAGACATTGGGGAAAGACAACTCCGTTTCTTCCACCAACTCGGGCGCCGCTGGCGTGCAGGACGAATTAGGAACTGACGAGGTGACTTTCTATTTTGCTAACCCATGTAGGTATTAAACTTGACAATATTTCCATTACCAACAGACAAGTCGTCTATAGAGCACCCAACAGCATAGGCAGGTAGGGTAGGTAGGTCAAACCCTCTCAAGCGTGGGGCCTACATTCGGCACGCCTGTTTCCATAAATCATAGTCGGCGGGTAGCGAGGGCAGCGCGTCACGAGTGCGCTCGAGCGTGGTGGGACGGTGCTGTTTACGAGGCATGGCAGAAACACCAGAGTGACAAGAGGGCTAAAATCTCACACGTACGGCTTGGCGATATATCATCTCTCTTTACGAGGCGTCTCGCAAAATCACTGGTAACGAACAGGCTGCCTTCTAGTGTTTAAGTACGTACTTAAGTATTCCATGACACGATCCCGAGCGAACGTAGTGAAGATGTTCGCGCGAAGTTGCACATCTGCAGCCTTGAGGCGGACTTAGGAGGCAATATGCACATCACGATCGGTTGCTTGCCTCGTACTCATGCTAGAAGCCACGTGTGACAAAGGACGCTCATGTGCACGATGTTAAACCAAGGCGGGTTCTAATGCGGCACACTTAACACCGGCTGCATTGGATCTGTCGTTATTCGTTAGGACATTTCGCTGCAGCTTGCGGCCTGCCGGAGAACCCGAGAGAAACCCCGACAGCGCACGTGAGAGGAACTAGCCGTAGCCCTTTGGAGGTGCCCTCTCTGCTGCACGATAGGGGCTATTCACCGTGCTGAAAATGATACTACATGTCATCAAATATGCCACGGCAGTGGTGTACGTTTGGGCCAAACATTCATACTGACTGGACTCCTGCGCTGATGAAATGCCCATAATATTTGCGGTCTCATTTAAAATTTACAGCTGTATTCATTGAATGCCTAGACTATCCCAGGTTTTTTTCGTCCGGTTGCGAGTAGATTTTTTCCCAAAGTCGGAGTTTGGGCGAGAGGTATAGAGCTTCTCGTGTTAGGAACCTGAGGAGCTGTTGATACTCCCTCGACCGTGGCATGACCCCCATGTGTGAGAGGTGTCCCCACTCGACGACACACCGCCTCTAAAGCAGTGGAGACCCCGGCGAGGTGTTTGTTGAGAGTGGCATATATTGTGTTCCAGGTTATTTTCATCGCAGGAAGTCATGGTACGCTTGTCTAGTCTCCTCAGCGTATCTTAAAGCCGTTCTGTGCCTCCTTGATAAGGATTTGCCCTGGTCAGACATCCATCGTAACACTACATCGAGCTTAAGTGTTGTTCTACCTCATACACCGGCCAGGTCGGAGTAGAAGAGTAGATCCGATGGCTTCCACCGGCAGTACCTGACCGATGGTCGCGCCCCTCACCGCCGCTTGGCATTGAGGGCATTCCTCCTGCTTACTTACCTGCTTGCGTTGCTCCAATCCAATTTCGTGTTTGCTTCACCATGGGGAGGAAGTGGACTAGAGAACCCGGGAAATCGCTGTGCGATCAACTCGATCATTCAGCTGATGCGGCACAACAAAGAGTTATGGGAGGCCCTCACAGGGGCCGGAGGTGAGGCAAAAGCACGGCACATTCCGCCCCCACTGTACGTAAGCAAAGTCGAACCGTTTTCAAGCCTGCACCACCTGATGCGATACAATATTCCGTTGCCTACGAGAGGTCAGATTGCCAATACCCACAAATCCTGCAAAGGTAGCACATGTCGAGCCGGCGTACACGCCCTGGACGTTTGTCGGGAATGCGTCTACGAGTTTCGCTAACGCACAAAGAAAAGGAAGGGCCCTAGTCATGACAGTAGAAGCCAGTCGGCTTGAGGCGAGGCAAGCGTACTTTGGCGACCGCACTGGGGATGCATCGCTGTTTGGCGGTACTGTTTTAAGACTGGATCGCTGGCCAGTCAATCGGCAGCTGGATGGCCTGTTCCGCAAATTTGTTGTCTTCTTCGTATTGCATGCACCCGTATTACTAGTGTGTCAAACCTGCCCCAAATTTGATCTCACCCATCTCTCCACGGTGCATAGGGGACCTGCCGCGGCATGGAACGTTTGGGGCGAGCTTGGGAAACTTGTTTAAGGTCAGAGGAATAATAGCTGCAGTGTTCAATCTGCTGTAGGTTTTACGCTGCAAGCCGGTGCCGTGACGATACATCATTTCATGGACGGGTTGTATCTCGGCATAGTTTGGGCGATGATCACCGGGTACATGGTGGTATACTGCATATCGGTTCGAGTGGACCAATCGAAACCTTGAGCCCGAATGAGGGCTGGGAGAACAAGCGTGAGGTGATCGTGGTTCAGACCAATGCAACCTAATGCGAGCCCGCTTAAGAGCGGCACGGACGCGAAATAAATGTGTGCCAGTAGTGCGATGTTGGCCAATCAATCGGATTGGCCTAATTGTCCTCTGGCTCCGGACATCGCGTGCTGATTTTGGTCAGGTGATGGAGCGAAGACCACAAGGCCCTTGCTACATCAACCCGAGCGTGGTAGCACGTGCTAACCGGGCGTCATGCGTGAGTACCCATGCGCAACAATACGCGCTCGGCCTTTTCTGTTGAAAAAGGGCACGGAGCGTATAAAACAGTTGATATTGTTTGGGGAAATAACCATCATCTTCTGGTGATCGATGACACCGGACTTGTCGCGGTTGGACTTGAGCGCTCTTCCAGCTTTGCGATTCTGAAGCTCTCGCCCAGATCAGCGGCCAGCTTTGTACACCTCTTCGAGTATCTTGAATGTTTTGCCCACACTCCGACGTATATACCAGGTACAGCAGTAGGACGTACACTTGTATACCAAATGCCATGGCAGCCTGCACCACGATATACCCGTCACCGATAACGCTCCTGGGTGTATTAGCGACTGCCGCGGCTTAATGTGCCATCTATTAAACGCCTGCTACCGAAAGCCGCATAAACACGGCATTTCTTCCCTTGCTCCAAGCACCGTTCGGCGACTTCTTCCCCAACGTTTGTGTGCGTGCGTTTTCCGGTTGTTTGTGAGAGCAGCTACCCGCTGGCGTCCAGGCGGACGCAGGAGAAGTCCTTACGCATCTCCTGGGATTCATAGACGACGATTCGAACATCGGAAAGGTAATGATGGCCTTCGTATAGCTACTGAAACGCTCGCCACGGGTGAGGACACATGACCGTGCGCGGCCAGACAATCTTGTGACGGCAAGGCTAGCAGGTGGTCAAGTGGCCGACCTTTGGGTTAAAACTTAACTTTCTAACTGTATGTTCTTGTCCGTCTGACCTCGTCGCGCCGCCTCTCGGCCAGCCACGACGGCGGGTCAGTAGGTACCCGGGTGCTTTGTGTGCTTCTCAGTGCATGGTTCTCCCCTCTACCCCCCCCCCTAACTCATTGGTCGCTGTCATCCAGAAGCAAGACCGTCTTATGAGCGGTTTTAGTAGGATGCAGTTCACCCTTCATGCGACTCGCCCAACACCTCACGGCGATTCGCGCTTGGTGCTAGCAATGTCTGCC
>JAYJME010000318.1:0-25659 GCA_036873775.1 Costaria costata | reverse complement strand
CTCGGTGCCAATCACACATTCGACGCAAAATACTCGAGCTGTTCTCCCTAGTTCCAGCAATGGCTTGGGCCTCTTAGCGGCTGGGGTATGTTTGAAGGAATGGCCGAGAGATGTATGTCGTGCCCGCCTTTATTGAGATGAGCGACATTATCATCGTCGTGGCTTCCTCACAACGGGTACTGTATGTGCTGTATTGTGCTGTATGTGCTGTATGTGCTGTATTTTTTGTTTGGCCCACAGCGGCAGAAGTCTACAGTAGACAATCACATTCCTTGCTGTGGTGGGGTTGTAGCAGCAGAAGCAGCCGCAGTGACAGTAGCATCGACGGAATACCTGTCTTGGGTGTGGTTAACTGGTTTAGCTGGTCGCGCAGTACGGAAGCGGTACAGCTTTGTAGTACTTCGTATACAATTAAATAACGTCAGCTGTGAGGTCGAGGTAACTCGCAAGCTGTGCACGATGCTGCCATACTACGATCGCCCGTCTATATAGTAGCGGCTCATACGAGTACTGCCACTGCTTGGGAACATCCAAGACCGTACAAACTCACCATGTAAATTGGAGTGTCGGCAGGGCATGCCGTCCGCACGCTATTCCGCTGCAGCTATTGCTGTGCAATTTCAGCTACGACGTTTTAGATCACCCGCTTTTTGGCGAAAGGCGTTACGCGTCTCCACTGACTTGACACGTTGCTGTTTTTACCTTTCCCCCTGCGCTAAACGTTTCCTTGGTACGTGGCTGCATCCTGTCGCCGCATTGCCCCTCCTTGCAGCATCGCAGCTCGTGCTGAGAGCATGCCTCTTGGTGCTATTTTTCTCTTTCCCGGTTATTACTGCTGGTCTCGCCTACGTTTCGCCTTGGTTCAGGGAGAAGGTAAGGCCGATCCTTTGCTCTTTACGACAGTACCTGGCTATTTTAAGCAGCCCTCTGATGTCCTGGGTGGTATGGACGTATGAATTAGCCGTACGATGTAGAAAAACGCGATGTATTGCGTTTGGTGCAGCAAGTCGTAGTGTTGGTAGTAGTAGTATTAATAGCAGCAGAAGCAGTTGTAGTGGTATTAATAGTGAGTACCTTGCGTTGAGGCCATCGCAAGGCGAAGATTTTTTCAGACGGCCTAGCATGACTTTGTGACATGATTTGGCGACGCCTTTCCTTGACTTGTGGTTTGTGGTACCTTCACCAAGTTTGCCGAGGGGGATATATCAAAAGAAACACTCGCAGTACCTTGACTTGCAGGGGGTAGAGGTGGAACACGCTACGGTGCCGATTCCATCCGCAGACTGATGGTCGCCTTGGCTAATCCTGCCCCAACACAGTAAAGTATATTGTGTGTCTTCTGTAGAGCTTTCGGGTTGATGTATACTTTGCGTGAAATTGTAGTATTGTCACAATGTGCTGTCCTTCGTGGCGTGGCAGGTGTGGTACAGCGCCTTGACGCGGTCGATAGCCCTCTGCGGAACGGCGTTCATTAAGTGGGGGCAATGGAGCAGCACGCGCCCTGATATGTTTCCGGAGGGGTTGTGTAACTCGCTGGCGGTACTGCACAAAGGCGCTCCTTCCCACAAATACTCCTACACCAAGGTTGGTGCTGTAACTCCTCTCGCTAGAAATGTACCCCTCACGCACCTTTGCAGCCGCGTGTAACCTTTAGGATAGAAAGTCGCTGGTATTGCAATCGCAAGAGATCTGATGGAAGTTGCACGGTGCTGGTAGTGAACGTTTGGAATTGCCGCGACTACGTTAGCATTGCTGTGTAGTTAGAAGCTGCCAATGTTAGACTGAAGCGCTGTCACTACTGTATTAGATCTGCGTATCGCTCCTGGCGTGTGGTAGAGCGCTATTAATACAGCACGGCAGAGCGCTTCAGCATACCAGTACAGTGCAGCAGTCCGACAGGTCCATATGGTTAATGCCCACGAGCAGCCTAACGTCATCCAACGATGGGGGTGCCATATAGCGCGTCTCCACCCTGCCGTTAACTTTTTTTGCGGCACATTGTATCCTTAACCTGCTGTCGGAGGTACTGTTGCAACGATCTTGACGTGACGAACAACTGCTGTTGCATCTACCGCGTGCCGCAGAAACTTGTGGAGCGGGCGTACGGAGGGAGAGCCATCGGCGAGGTGAGGCGGTACCCAGTACCTGGTGTTTATGTCAACCCCTTTACTGCCGTAAAAGGCTAGGTTTGTTCGTACACGCAGTGTCGGCCTCCGTTAACGGAGTGTCCAAGTAACAAAACGTGGTTTATTGTACCTATTGATAATCGATAATCAATAAACCATTCGAGAATAATCCCAACTACGTAGTTTGCCAAAACGTGGGGGTAGTTCGGTTTTGTTGTACTGCAGTGTGCTGTTTACGTGTTGTGTGCTGGATCAGTTGTATTTCCGATGGGGTGCCGTCCTACGGCGTGCTAATTTGTGGTGCTGACCACCCATGATTAGGAGACGCACGAGATGCGGACCCATCTTGTTGTTTGAAATTCGAACCATCGTTGTTTGACTACGCACTTTGTCGACATCAGTAATGCGCTGCGCCGTGATATTTAGTCGGGTGCTAGCCTTTTTAACAGATGTGCTCGAACTCAAGCGCCACGCGATTCGGCGAACTTGTAAGCACTAGCGAATTAACCTGCCGATCAACGTTTGTCGGTGTATTGCCAGCGCAACGAGGAAAGCACATGTTTGAAATCCGCTTCCTGCGATGCCCTGCTGTGACAACTGTCCACTTTTCATGGTGCTACAAGGAGGGCGGTATCCTGTGAATGGGGGCGTTTGTGCTGCAAACGTTTGCAATCAGCTTGTCGACCATGCGACCAGAAACACGCCTCGTCCTTTAGCCTCCTCTATGGACATGTGTCGACAGCACTCTTTGGAACCAGCTGGTGTCAAAGCTACGTTATTACTTCTACGACAAGTATGCTGCTGGAGTGCAATATGCCTCGTTTCTGTTGAACAAGTATCGGCTCAGCATATTGCTTAAGATTCCGCGCTGACCTCTTACTCTCTCCTTTGGCGTAAATGGCACTGTTGGTTCGGCGAGCTTCTTGCGGACAACATCTGCGTTTGGCGCGTGCCGACCCCCTCTTCTGCATGCCGTACATGTTGGCCTTGCCGCCGTTTTGACTATGCAATTTCAACTTGGTTCTTTCTGTGGCATTGATATGTGTTCGACTGGTTCGACAAAAAACCGATGGCGAGCGGTAGTATCGCGCAAGTACACAAGGCCGTGCTGCAAGGAAATGTGGTCGCTGTCAAGGTTAGCCCCGTCCACACTTCGGTTGACCCGGCCCTTACGGGACGGTCCGATTAAATAGTTAGTGCGATCAGCTGTCGTTCGTCGGGTGCTACGGTCGCTAACAGGGTAGGTGAAACCGTGATAATGTCACGGCGAACCGAGGTCACCTACGAAGAGCCCTCTGGGCGCTAACTAGCATGCGGGTGGCACGGCATGTCGTCGCCGTTCTCATCTGAACGCCAAAGGAGTTGAAGGAGGGTGGCCAGGGTACTGCTTGTAGATGTTGACCGCAAACCACTGTGCCGTTCTGTGACTTCGCATACCCTTCGTCTCCTCGAACAGGCGGCAATAGAACACGTAATACTCAGAGTAAGAGGAACGGCCGAATGCTCCCTGTTTGCATCACGGGGTATAAGTTAAGGCGTTGCGCTGTTGTACAACTGTGGCAGGTGCGGCACCCTAAGGTTAAGGAGCGTATGTTCATGGACTTCCTGCTGATGCAGAAGCTCGCGGCTTTCGCGGATAAGACACCTTCCCTCAAATGGATGAACCTCGGCCCCAGCATGGAGCAGTTCTCGCACACGATGACGGCGCAGGTATCTATCGTCCAATACCCTTTCGCTGAACACTCGTTGCTCTCCACCGTATCTCTGTGCTGAAATGTTTGCCGGGTGAACTGCATTTGAACGAAAAATTGGGTGTGATTCGTGAACAGCGGCGCTCGGGCAAGTCTCTAGAACTCGCGTCGGGTGGTGATATTTTTTGACCCCAAGCTAGCCTGGTGGAACACACTACAACTATTATATAGCGTTGTACTGTGTTACATGTTGAGCCGTTGCCCCCCGGGAAATCTGCTGCTGGCAGGGTGTTTTGGCGCCGTGTAGTGTGCCGTGTGATATTTTACGGTCGTGCGTTTGAATAACAACCGTTTTCTTTTGCTATTTGGGCGCTGGACGTGTAGCGTGCTGTCATATTGTATGTACTACCGTACAATCTAAAATGCACCAAATGAACGAACGTATTGGTAAACATTTGGTAGGATCTTGTTTGCCACCCCTTGTCTTCGTATCCGCCATTGTCTTACCCGGCCGCATGGCTACTCCTGTTGTCGCGACAGCCAACCCCAGGAAGTCTCCCGGCTAACGCCCACCCTCCGCCCACTACAGCGTAGAGTAAGTAGTGTTGTGCAAGTGAGCGATCATTTTCGTTGTTTGTCGTTCGCGTTATATCTGTCGATCGTTTTTGGAGCAGACGGACCTCCTTCTGGAAGCGGACAACCTAGACGCTTTCAACGCCAACTTTGCCGGGAAGGGCTGGGAGGATTGCGTGTTCCCCCGTGTGCTTCACCGGGTCGAGGACGTGCTGGTGGGTTTCCTACTTCGTATGAGCATGTCGACTGGTAGGTTGTCTGTTTTCCCTCCAGAATGCGAATACCTGCTTTCGCTGTTGGATCAAAAATATTGACGCGAGGGGGATCTCTGCCTTTCGGGGTCTTGATTGCATGCAGGGGGTATTATACGAGGCGCTAATGAGGGGCATCTAGGGTTTTCATCATTGGGAGCGTTGGCAGAACGATCAAGAACCGTGACAGTCGATACAAATCTACCAGGTATACATTTTGCCGCCGTATGAAGCGGACAGAACAGTGGCAGCCCCGACTGGCTCTATCTGTGTGCAGGTGCGTACGGTGGCTCTCACCTCAGGCTGCGCTGACATCGTTCGCCCATGGTTAAACACGCCCGGCGGGGTTGCAACATTTGCAGACTACTACTACGCCGACAGCGCGGTTGTCGCTTAGACTTCGCTTTTCGTTATGGTTTTCTCCCCGACGGCTGGCCAAGCTTGAAATGCCCCAGGCAGAGTGCGCCGTATCCGTCTGGCGTTCTCTTACACCGGGAATTCGGGGGACCGCCGTCGCCGCTCCTCGCCTATCTACAGCCTTTCGTCTGTCACCATTCTCGCCGATAGCTGTCCGATAATTCTTGTTCTTGAAACACCCTCCCCGGCGAACAGGTTGAAACATTTGAAGACGGGCTCGTGGTGTCTGACTACGCCAAATTATTCGACAACAAAAAGCCTCTCAACGGAAACGCGGGCATGTGGGAGTGGGGGGTCACCAAATTCCTTGGCAAGACGTACTCGAAGGTGGCAGGCTTGATTGATTGGCTAGGAGGCTGCCCTAGTGGCCTGGTGGTTTGTTGACTCGCAGCGGACTGTTTGGTTGACATGTAAGGTTGACACTGAGGACCATCGACCGGGCACCACTGGTGTTTATCGAAGTTGCTTAATCGGGTTGTAGTTCTTCAAGGGTTGCTAGCGAGCTTCGACGGTATAGAGTTCGTGTGGGTTTGATGCCGCCAGCGACAGGGGGAAATGTCAGCATTTTCCTTCTTAGGCCACCACCACTATTAGTAGAAGGAGGTATTTCCGGGGTTGAATAAATGGTGGGCTGCGCTTTTCCCTGCTGTAAATTGGGGTTCGATTGTGGGCTGCTGTTCCCACGCTTGATACCTCAACCTGATTAGGGGGCGAGATTTAGCATGCCTGCTATTTATCGCGGATTTGCGCAGTCCGCCTAAAGCGCTTCACCGTCGGTATATACACCGCAATATATTTGTATCATAGTCGTCGAACCGATCCAGTTTGTGCGGCGGAGAGCTCGGAACATTTCACGCGGGGCCTGCAGTAGGCGAACTCATAGGCGCGTGCGGCTCACCTTTGCGTAGGGCTTCGTAGCTGTCTTAAACGCCAGGCTCCCTCTTACCGCATCAGCAAAATCGGTCGTCGCTCAACTCCTCGTGACATTGTACTTTTGCGCATGGGAAGGCCTTGTGCTATTTTGCAACTGTTGTTATTATAGACCCACTCGTCGAGTAGCCTGTTCGGATGCTGACTTTGCTCTTGTTTCGTGCCCTCCTAGTTGTAGCTCTAAGGGTATCACAACCGGATAGATAGATCATCATCGAGATCATCGAGATCATCTAGATCCTATATATGTCGTTATGATATGCTGTGCGGGATCTGTTTGTTGCAGATCCAACCCAGGAAGCTTATGCTAGATCATGCAGGTCACACGGCTCCGCGCTCGGCATCATCATCTAGGCCATGCACAGATTATGTAGACCAAGGATCTGTCTGCCCTGAACGATACAGATCATGAATGGGGATCTGACCTGTCCAATATGTGAAGGGTATTGATACGAGGCGTCGATGATTGAACCGCCCGTGCATGGATGCCGACCGCATTGCTGCGTTTGTACCGTTGTTTCGTCTCGACTTTTAAACAGCCGCAGGTAGCAGAGCAGGCGGACCATCGATTGGGGCATTTCATCGTCACGAGAGGGGAGGACATGTGGCTTAAGATGGTGCTGAAAGACGGATTTCTGCACGCTGACCTTCATCCCGGAAATATTTTAGTCCGCGCCGGCGAGGTGGGTTGCGCGTCCTACAATAGGGATGCTCCATAGAGTCTAGAGTGCGTGCTGCCTGGTAAAGTAAGACGAGGGACTGCAATAATCAGAACCCACGATGAGACCAAAAGGCTATATCTGTTATATGCCCCTATATTTGCGAACCGCAGTTGGTTACAGTATGATTACTATGTTTCCCCGTAATAAGAAAACTACCGCGTCGTGCTCTTCGACACATGACAGTAGCATCGACACCAATTGTCGGGACCACTCTGTAACGGCAAAGATGTACGAAGGCCTGCGGTGGGTGAGCAGCGCCAGCCCCTAGACACTTATTTAATTCGCCACAGTTGCAAGCAGCTACTCTCGTACGCACGCGACAATCTGGTAGTAAATATTCGATAGCGCCATGCGGTGTCGCTTTTGTTGTCGTGACGGGGCAAATGGGCGTAGGTCTGGAGAAAATAAACCGCCCCTTGATGTCGTCTTGGCCTGGGGTGTGACCCGTGTCGTGTCGCCCTGTAGTGATCCGCTCGCTCCGAACGTAGAGCCTGAAATCTGCGCGATACGTGCGCCACTGTCGCTTTCGAGCGACCGTGGACGGAGAAACGTGAGCAAATCGATTCAGTGAATAAAAAAGGTTGTCTGGTAGGTACTGGACAGGTACGCGGGTTGCCAGAGTCTCCGTGTCTCATCACAATGATGTCGTCGCGTCGGAGACCCCTCGTTTGCCGTTGCGCGGCACGGGCACGAAGAAATCTGGCGGCGAACTACCAGCGGTTAGCGCAAGTACCCACGGCAAAAGTGTCTCCCGTACCGCACCCTGTCAGCCGCAGAGAAGCCTAAGAATAGCACTCTGTCAAACAAAAATAACACTACTGCTTAATGAATGTACTTCGTATACCTGGTACACCCAGGTACTCGTGCGTGCAGAACGCTTGTTTTGGTCGCGTTGCAAGCGCCTGAAGCCGTGTGAGTGGGATGCCCATGACCCCATCAAAGCGCGCATTTGTAGTTCTGGTAGAGCGTGTTACCAAGTACGTAGCTGCGACTAATATTATCGTTTGTCGCCATGTTCAGCGGAAGTCATGGCTTGTGCTTACGGGGTGCAACGTGGCCTCTCTGCGTCGTTCTCCTAGGCTTTGAACCACGCTACAAGATACTTGAGATACATCGGTCCGTTTAGTGTGGTAGCGTTCGTATTGTCGAAGCCACAATGGGGAAAAGCAGGCAAATGCACACGCTCGTTCTAGAGCTACTTTACTTGTTTTGTTCTGTTTTTGTTTTTTCGGCACAGGTGTCGTATTTTTAGGGGGCGGGGTATCGTCGTTTGTCGCCAAGGCCAGCTTGTTTTTTTCTCGAAGATCCTCCGACACACCTCGACTATGTAGGGCACACCTCTACTTACGGCTTCGGAACATGTTAATCGCTAGAATACATATTACTGCTGTACGAATACCTTTAAAGTACTAGCTGTACCTTTTTTACTGTCTGCACTGTAGCACTTAAAAAAGTTGCTGTTATCACGATGGATGCTGTCTTGGCGCCCTACCGGAGAGCTGGCCAGACATTTGTTTGACGCTGTAGAAGGGCTGCTCGTGCCCCTCTTCAGCTGCCACCGATTAAGTTGGCGCAGCTGTTGCGCCAAGTGGCATTCCAAGCCACGATGGGACACGATGGGCTGCAGCGGTACTCACGGCACTGGATTTGAGGCCGTTTTATTTTACGCTCCTACCACAATGTAGTGTTGTCTTCATGCGGCCCGCGGTGATCATGCGCTCCGGCCAAATCACCCGATTGGTCATGCCGCCCTCTCCATGTACGTTTTAGTCTGCTGTAGATAGACATCACGCCGCCGCTGTTTGCCAAGGTTCCTGTTCACTCCGGCTGTTGCGACTTGAACTGATTTTGTTAGCTGCAATGCGTGCGATGCTTACAGGACGCCATGAGCCCACCTCGGTTGGTGCTAGTGGATGCAGGCATGGTGGCCAAACTTTTTGGACACCAACGACGGCACTTCATCCGGCTACTGGTAAGACCTATCTCTTCACCTTACTGTAGGTCACTGGACACTAGGCATAGCACGCACGCCCCTCGATTCCCACGTGGCCGCCATTTGCGCACGATGCACGCCGGGCCCACCCACTATCGTACATGTCACCTACATTCATATGTTTTAGCACATATGAGCCAGGTATGTATACTATTAGTTTGGACAGTTAATGTCAATAGACCATAGTAATAGTCATAGTAATCAGGACCAAAAAGGGTTAGCAAAAGTAGGGGAATATCTACTAGTAGTTTGTTTCTATGGGAGGACCTGTTTGCTACGGTTCCCCGTAATATTTACTTGAGAAAGAGGTGCGGATTTTCAGTGGAGGTACAGTATAGCACATTACGGTGCGACGGCGTGTGATTTTTTTAATGTTCAGCAGCAGGCCCCGGCTGAGGGGCAGACGTTGAGGTGGTGGTGGCATACATGGTTTGCGTTTACCGTTTTTTCTCACTGCAATGCAACCTTTGCACTGTTGGCGTGGGGGCAGCGGTACCATGTATGGTTGGCGTCTACCCCTTAACCGCACTTCAATGCAACCTTCGACCTGTTGGCGTGGTTGGCAAGGCCAGAGCTGAAAATTGTCGTGTTGTCGAGGTATGTAACATGGAGCGATGTTCTCCAAGGAGATAATGAAAATCGTGTCTTTGAGTAGATTGACAGTAGCGGTATCGACTCCTACAGCAGGTGTTACGCTGGCCGCGGCTGTCCTCATCGTAGTCGAAAAGCCGTGTCGTGTTCTTGTTAGTTTCCGCCGACCCCTACGGCGCATGCTGCCGCCTGCAAATAGCGAGAGTGTCAACCGGACTGCTCGTAACTCTGTAAAATGCGCAATGAAACTGAAGTCTCCGTCAGTCCGAGCTGGCGACCCCCGACCTCATGTCTTTGAACCTGACGCCTCGTTTCGCCCGAGTTGGCATGCCTGGAGAGTATCAGCGCAGCATATGGTGGTTGTTAAAGGTGCTACGTACACTATGCGCTGTCTCGGCGACGGTCGATAATTCCCTCGTCAACGTTGTCAGGAGTGTTTGGGTTCGGGAAACGGAGCCGAGGCTGGTCGAGCCGTGCTGGAATTTTCCACGAAGCAGACGTGTGTCGGCAAGTTGGAGCAAGAGGCCTTCCTGAATGAGATGGACGCTGTTTTCCGAGAGAGATGCAGGGGCTATCACACGGTAAGACTTCGCCGGAGTGTTTCCGGGCTCCGCTGACTGCCACCTCCCGGGCCGTATCGCATTCTGAAAACAGTGCCAAAACCAAATACCAGGTACTACCCTGGGCGGAAATAGAAGGACCATTTAAGCATTAATTACGAAGACCAAATGGTCCTTACGTTTCCGTCCTGAGTGTCTCCTGGTAGTTATACACAAGCGTTTCATATTTTCGGGAAATCGTAGATGCCGCTGCGGTTTTTTATGTAGCTGCCCCGTACCTCCCTCCACGAGGTGGGAGGCTGTTGAGAGTACGCATGTGCCCTAGCTAATAAACACATACCTGGTATCATGCTATCATTTCGCCGGTCTGATGTGGCTTTGCCGCTGTGTTTCAAAACTGTGCCACCGTTTAGCTTTTCTTGATGCTGTAGCATACAACCAAGCGGCGGCAGAAATACGTGGTGCACACCGCAAGACTGCCTTGTGTCAACATTCTTGCTGCAAGATAATGCGACGTGTCCGTGTCTTGGAGTCGTAGAGATTGATATGATGTGATCGGTGCTAATCGGTGGCAGCCCAGCATGGGGCTGCTGCCGAGCGACACAGTAGGGCTATCATATCGGGAGCGCAGTTGAAGCCGTATTTTTATTTTAGGCGTATGGGTATGCCGTTTGATGGTCTGCTAATAATGCTATTATTCGTGGTACTTACTACGGTAGTTACTAATTATAGCTCGATGTATTTTAACTATGGTATGGACAGTGTCATCTTTGGACTAGATTTCTTTTTGTGCGTACGTGTTCTCGTTATCGTTTCTGCTGTGCCATGTAGCATGAGGATTTCGTTTGTTGCTGTTCATTTTCGCTCTTTTCGTCCAGTTCCGTTATCTCACCCGAGGTTACAAGGTCGAGCTCCCGCCCCCCCCTGGCCTACCCTGGGTGGGTGTTTTTTATTGTCTCGCATCGGTTGCAGTGCGCGTCAAATTGCGCTTATTCGCAAGGCGCTGATCACGTGCTTCGTTCATCCACGTTAGTCACTGACTTGACGAACAGACGCACGATGTATCCAAGTACAAAGCAATTCCTTCCCGAGAATCAAAGCGGCGACCAAACCTCTGAAGAGGCTACCCGACTACCTCTTCACCACCGGGGCAACTGGCAGGGGCGTGAGTCGGCTAACTGACTTAGCATTTATCAATAAAACACACTAATAATAGTGTAAGTCGAGCCACACACGCGCCAGTCAGCTAGAACTACGAACAACTCCGCATATTACCGCACGCAACTAGCTGTAATGCCTAGCCAGCTACCGCATACCGGTACGACGGTGCGTCACACAACCCCTCGGACGGAATGGCAATGCCAATTTTGTCGACGAGCGGTAGAGTTTAAATTAAACGATGAAAGCGAGCGGCGCGTCTATGGAAATAATCTGAACGAGACCTTCCGAAAGCCGCCATTTTTTGGTTGTTTATGCCCCCTTAATATTATTGTTGGTTTTGGAGTAAATCGGCTCTAAAATTCCGTCCGAGGGTGTGTATTATAAACTGTCGTACCAGTCGTTCAATTCGCATACGGTACGGTAGTCGGCGACTGATACTCGGCCAACTCACAGCCCCAGAGAGTGGCCTTATTGTGGGCGCGGTTCGGCTGTGCCATGAAATACAGCAGGGCCGAAGTGCCCAGGTGTGCCCTACGAAAGCGCTGGCACTGTATCATAACGACTATATACCCTTCATGAGGTATTAATATGAACAGTATAAAACCCGTTGTGCCCGCAATCCAAGTAATGGAACTATTCCACGCAGCTTGCAACACATTATTGAACTTTCGACGAAATCCTCGATCTCACAGCTGACGATTATTTTTATTTATTTCCAAGACATGTTCTTACAGCAGCCAGAACTTCCGCGATTGGCCGACTGATGTTGCTCAAGAGCCTTCGTGCATCGACCTTTTCACCCTGCGACGACGCCCACGTCTTTTTTGTGTTGCGCGTGATCCTTTGACATTGATCTGTGAATGGTGGCATCGCAGGATGTGGATGTGGGAGATATTCTTCGGGGCGTGCTTACGTGCGTGAGGAGACACTCGGTTCGGGTGGACGTCGAGTACGCTACGTTGATTCTAAACATACTCTGCCTCGACAGCATCGGAAAGGTGACGATCAAATTAAGGGTGACTAGCGACGCGAGTCGACGAGGGAAGAAAGGGATGAAGCCTTCTTGCGATAATAATGCAAGGCACGGACCTTAGTGGGCAGGGGCGAAAATAGCCTGCTATGTGACCCCGGACCTGAGTTACGACTTGGAGGGAGAGAGACAAGGGCGAAGATAATAAATGGGACGAAAATAAAGAAACATAAAAGAAGGCTACTGCTGTGAACTGGTGTGACCAGCTGCAACATAGCCACTCACATATGTTGCATCTATCAAATGCTGTGTTGGTGAACGGTCTGGTGTCACCCGATGCGACCGACGTTGTGTTCGTACGTGGTTTAAGTGAAGAACAAACAGCTGACGGATTATGTAACACTGTTCTCAGTTCGCTACTATCGTGTGGCGATGTTTTCCAGCAGGCGTATCATGTGACAACTATCTTAGTAGGCTTCGTTGCGGTGCTCTCCGCCATGTGGAACACCTTTATTGTAACCCCCTGCGTTCTTGTTTGCCACTCTGAACCTCGTGGCGATATTGGATCGCATGTCGCGGTTCGCAGGCTCTGGTGCCGACGTATAACATTCTCGATGGGGCACAGGTGCTTTTGGAAGCGCACAAGATCGGCCAACGACTAGTGGGCGACTTCGGTGTTAAGGTCACCCTGCCATGTGAGTACGTTGCCGACTCTGCAGCGGTTTGTGGCATTAGTTGAAGGTATACGGTGCGGAGAATCGTGCTAGGAGTGGACTACTATTCCCCCCTTTATTGGGGCAAGTCTGGCATTGTCAACCGTCCCCTATGATGTGAGCGCGTCTTGCAAGTGCTAACCTTATTTGGTGGTAATCAGGGCCAAATATGGTCAGTAAAAGTGGAAGAATAACCGGTTTTGTGTTTATCGTGGATTATGATTACTATGGTATTTTATTAGGCATACTACTATATAGTGTGAGCAGTGTGATGGTATGATGGTACAGTATGACGGTATGATGCAACGCATGTGTTGTCCAACTCCTTGCGTTGAATTTATTAACAGGGTA
Source organism: Costaria costata (assembly GCA_036873775.1). NCBI lineage: Eukaryota > Phaeophyceae > Laminariales > Agaraceae > Costaria > Costaria costata. The sequence continues at coordinate 12,610 of JAYJME010000318.1, read as the reverse complement.
TTCCTTCTATGGTAAGCTACCCCTCTATAATAGTAGTGTTACTACTGTAGTGTTAGGTTGCTCCGTATGACCGCCGCTGCAATTGTCGCTTGTTTTCAACCTTTTTTTTCCCTCTGAACCCCAACGGGTAGGCTAGTAGGCAGGGTAAGAAGTGCGCCGGTTGAACCAATTTTGTCAAGCCCCGCCGGTGGTTCCGCCGTCAAGGCACGATACTGGCACTCCTTGTTTACTGCAGCTGTCGGAGCATCGGTCGTCGTTCTCTGGTTTGTCTATGCCCTACTCGGCTACATCCTAGCGTAGCGGATATATGTTCAACTTCACGGCTATTTTTGTTTTTGCGTGCTCCGAGCAACCGGCATGGCCGCTTAAAACACAGATAGCGCCCGTGCGACAAGATGACGATAAATTTTCTCTGCACCCTCAGGCAGAAGCCTCGAACGCAATGTCAGTGAACGCCACCGTGGCGCGACGCCTCGCTTCGTTTCTCGCAGTGCCCGCGTAGTCTCTCATTTTGTGCTGTCCTCTTGCCTTTTGTCGAGCGTGCGTCGTCATGGGCCGCAATCGTGTGGCGCTGATAATGTTTGGTCTCGCTTATGCCTTCGATGACAACGTTTTTCTCTCGCTATTGCTTTTAACGCAGTGGCGCAAGCGGTGAAGAGCAGACAAGACCGGAGGTTCCTGCGACAGCTCTTGCGTGATACGAGCAGTCTCGAGGACAACGCGGGGGAAACGGCAACCGATCGCGATTACCAGCACCAGGATACCGGAAATGCCATTGGCAGGAAAACTCCAGAGGTCGTGGCAAGCAAACCCTTGAGCGGCAACGACGGCGGGCTCGTAAGAGCCTCCTCTGCGCGCGCTGCAATTGCAGCATCATCAGAGATGGGCGGAAATCTAGATGCGGCGAGACTGTTGCCGGTAGATGACAGAAATGCCGCCGCCGTGGGAGCGGTTCAGGGCAGTGGTCCCGAAACTGCGGCGGAAATTGTTATTTGTGGAGATTTACCCGCTTCGGCCCGGGTGGCGGGGGGAGATGATTGTGGAGATTTACCTGCTTCAGCCGGGGTGGCAGGGGAAGTTGTTTGCGGAGATTTACCCACTTCTGCGGGGGTGGTGGTGGGAAAGGCTGCTGGCAGGGATGCCGAGGTGGTGCCTGTCGGCGTCGAAAGGCAAAGCGGCCGGGAAATCAGTAGTATTGAGGAGTTAAGGCAAGAGTTACGAAAGGCCGAGCATAAGGACATGCCTTACGGCCAAGGGTGTGGTGCCGCGAGCGTAAGAGGCTCGATAGAAAACGGATTACCGGTGAGAAACAGGGAAGACGAAGCGAAAACTGATTAAGAAGCTGGAAAGACGGAGATGGAAGGAAATAATCAGATCGATATGTACGCCTTGAGTGGCCCAACGGTGCAATGATTCCAACGCTCGTTCCTGGAAGGTTGTGTTCGACGTAGTGGGCCATGGTATTGGCCCCATTACGTACGTACCTGTAGAGATGTGGCCTTGCGCCAAAACCGTGGCTAGCGCTGCTGACAGTGCGCGTAGAGACCAACGGTAGAAGGGCACTGGCGGTTTGTAGAGGAGCACACCGACGAGACACGAAGAGGCGAACTGTGTATATTTGTATGGTCTTGCGCATCGTTTTTGTTTTTAAACCGTACCTGGTACTTTGGCAGTGTTTTTCCGCCTTACCACGCAGTCTCGCTTCACCACTCCATTGTCCTGTAAGTGTGACGCGTGCTACGATAGAGGTATCCTACAGCAGTGGCACTTTTTCGCTAAAATTGTTTCTGAACGACGGAACTCCTTAACCCTTTTAGTACCCCAAAAAGTATCCCACACTGTTTCCGAGTAGTTTTGTACCCAAAAACCATTTCCGAAGGGTTAACCCAAAATCGCCGGGATTCCGTTATTGTTTTGCAATGTAAACCGTTGTGTACCTAGGCCATGGGATGGTTCATCGGGGTTAAGCTCACAATATTTCTCAAAGTTGGGTTTTTGATGAGGTACAGAGCTCCCCAAGTGGAACCTTAGAAAACAGAAGGTGCACCCCTATCATATCATCGTAGCATGTGTCGTGTTTATGCTGTGCTAGCAAACAACTGTGGCAGTTGGGCTTCACCGGTGTATGCCTGGTTCCCCATGCCGTTGTGGGCGTGGTAGTTCGTTTTCCATTGCAAAAAAAAAGTAAGAATATTCAAACAAAACCACTATGTCTCATCCGTTCCTCTATTATGGGGGACCATAGTTAACAGGACCAAATATTGTTAGCAAAAACAGGGAAATATGTAGGTTTTGGTGTCTATAGTAGGTTCCTTTGTGTCTACAGTAGGTGCTATAAACTATGAACCAAATATTGTTAGCAAAAATAGGGAAATACATATGTTTTGGTGTCTACAGTAGGTCCTATTGTGTCTAGACAGTAGGTCTTATTTACTATGATCCCCCGTAATAGTACATGTTCGCTTTGGTTTTCGGGCCATCGCAGCGCTTCATTCCTATCCTCGCCATTTGGTACTCGTTTCTTGTTATGGTACATCTAAACATGTATTTTCAAGTGGGTGGTAGCCCCAACAGCGATCGATACTGCCGATGCTTCGACCTGAGCATTGTTGCAACGCCTTGGTGCGGGCAAGGCCTACCCGACGTCATCTTACAACAGTGTTGCAATGGGATCGGTGTGCAAAGTTTGGGGAATGGTGTAATTCCAATTGCTCAGGGTGTGCTCTTGGAAAACGTATAGGCACTGAACTTGGTAGCGATACGAGTAGCAACTTTGGATTCCAGATATAGACCCGTTCCTCTTTAATTCCCTCGGTTTACCTCAGGTCACAGTGGCGGAAAGTCGAAACGTTTCCGTATGTCTGACACCCTAATTCAGAAGCCCCGGACGTACGCATGCGTTGTTCCAAATTGTCCCTAACGATTGACACCCATACCCGAAGCGACGGGAATCGATAGCTGACACACCCACAAGCGGCCCGCCCCGACCTCCGGCTTCTCCGGTGCCCTATGCCTTGAGCTACATAACCCTTACCCGTATACTTCCCTCTGACCTCGCTTTCGTGATCTCCACCCCTTCCCCTACTACATACAGTAAAGCCCTGCGCGCGCACCCCTCCTCTCTCCGTCAATCTTGTCCCTCTCGACCGCATCCACGTTTTTGCCGAAACCAGAAATTGACTTTCGGACTGGACACCATGTTCCAGACTTAAGCTGCGCGCGTGTCATTCATGATAGAGGGGCAACACGTACCTCTCTGGTCTTCGCATACACATGTGCATGCCAAACACATCTGTTCATATCAAACACCATACCATACCAGGGTAGGTTTCCAAATACGCGAGCCACACACTTGGTGTGGCGCGCAAGGACCCAGCCTCCTCCTTTACACGTCCAAGCTTGCCGATCTCATCATGCAGAAGCTGCTACTTGCCTTCCCGTGGTCCACGCAGGCTGTGGACCGCACGCCTGAGCCACATATTAGCTCCGTCCCTATCGGCACTCTTCCTGCGTGGGGGGACTCCGAGGACAACGGAAGTATCTAGACGATTTAGCCGAAAAGAGAGAGTGCAGACGGGGGTCCAATACCGATAGCCCGATCCCTGCACAGGAATGCGCACAGTAAAAACATCAGCGTTTGAATAGCATTACCCTCTTTGACAACTCTGCCATGCTCGTACCCTTTTCTGGAAACCCCGTGGGTACACCTGCACTACCATAAGAACACAGCCGCAGCATTTATGCCGGCTGTTAGGCAACAAATCTGTCGCCCTCTTGGTTTACCCCATTCACTCTCCGCTGCTCCAGATGGGTAACCAATGATACCCTTTCCAGATATCTCCTTCACTTGAATCACTGTATTACAGTAGTATACAAAGTAATTAGTTTGGCCCGTACCTCCATGTCCCCACCATGCCCCCCCTACTTTCATGTCTACCCTATCTCCCCCGCGCCCCTTTCCTCTGACCATGTGCTGACCCCCCCCCCTGGAAGAGTTGAAACTCTTTTCCGCAGAGAGAAGACTGCGTTCGCGTACTACAGTAGCACCTCAGTCTCCTCGACTACAATAAAACCCCTTACCCTTTTACTCTATTGACAGTAGGAAGCACGCCAACGTCAGCCCGACCCCACATGACCTGCGAACCATCAATGGCTGCCGCCTTTCATCGCCAAGAGAGTATCCCTTGTGCTAGCGATATCCCGAAATTCACGTGGTCGTTGAGAGTCGTTGGGCGAGCAAGACACTAAGAGGGCGCAAGCGTAGGGAAGCCAGCAAGAAATAAGACGCCACGTACAACCCTAGTGGGGCAAAGCCCCCGCCTCAGTCAATCCATTGTTAGAGTTGCCCACGCATAGCTTCCCATGTTGTTTCAGGTCCTGCTCCAGTTTATCCTGCCCACCATACTGCATTTTGCTCAACCAATATATACTCCGCATACAATACATCGTCCTGCTCGCCCTAAACCTCCGATTAGTTTCGAGTGTGTTTACATGTACCGGTATTCTAGTCGATGCTGCACCCGATCAGAAGGTGTACGAAGTTTGTCCTCTCGAAAAAGAAAATAATTCGTATAATACCTGGTATGTGTCTGCTGTCTTTTCTGCGGCGATATACCCTTTCATTCGGCATGCCCTTCGCGCGTCCTCTAATGAAGCAATGGTCGCTCCCGCTTGGGTGCCATCCGCATTGCCTACGACTTCGTTCGATCCCGTTGCTCCCGCACCTTGTAATATTATGTCGCCATGCTTCTCCACGACCGACCCCAGGTGCAATCGGTCTCTTGCTTGGCGCCATCGCCCGGTTCCCCTTTTATCCGCCGACTTGCACTGACTCGTGCTGGGGTACAGTCAGTGCCACTTTTACGCGACAACCTATTGGACACTACGAGTGCAGCGGTATTCACGCTGTTATGGTTATGTGTGCGGGGCCCATTGCTACGATAGGGGTACTACTGTAGTATTACTGTAATGCTATCACTTTTCGGCGATTTTCGTTTCTGACTGACGGTGCCTCTTAACCTTTTTACTACCCCAAAAAGTATCCAACATTATTTCCAAGTAGTTTTATCCCCAAAAACCGTTTCCGGCTCTGAACGGTTTCACCAACAAGAACTACTGTACCCCAAATCGTTACGTGCCTCCTTAATTTACAACAAGTTTTCGTTGCATACCTACAGTGTAGTGTACAACGATAAAAAATATGTATGTTGGGCGCGGCCGTAAAGCGAAAGGCACCGCCACAATGAGTGTTCTTTCGCGATGTACGCGAAGACTTACATATATTGTGTGTAACTCTTTGAATTTTTCCGGGCACAGTGTCTTTCCTCCGCCGCACCCTCTTTCGCTTGGCTCGATTCTTGCCATGATTCCAACTTGCTGTTATTATAGAGGTAAAACATGTACCAGATACATCATAGCAACCCCGTTCATATTTTTATTGTACAGACGAGTGACTGCTGGGTCCCTGGCAAAGCGAATTCGCGCTCACCCACAGCTATGTGGGAGTTGATTTGTCTGAAGAGTGGGCCTTGTGATGTTTGGTACCAGGTGGTGGTGGTGGTGGTGGTGGTGGTGGTGGTGGTGGCGTGAACTTGGTACCTAACCTCGTTTTCCCTTTTCAGCGGCATTGCTGCAGCAGCAGCAGAAGCAGCAGGGACACTGGTCCCACTATACAACAAGTAGCTCACTACGAGTACGGATCCCTCGATTTTCCATCACCACATGAAATTATGCAATTGTTTCCGCGATGTCCCCTATCATGACCACCGTCGGTGTGGCCAAGCGCGCGTTAATTTGCGCACACGGTGGTCATGTTGTCACAAAGGGGCATCACCCCCATCCTCTTTCTTCTGCCCAAGGCGCGTTTTTAGGGTGTCACAGGCTCAAGCTCCAGCTCAGTCTCTGGGCACCCCACCCAGAGGGGTGGGGGGGGGCGAGGGGGGGCTAAACAAATACACCCCCAACCATTTCTCCGCCCCTCTTTCTCGTTTACTGTACACCACAACGTGCCGTGTTGATACAACGTGCTTAGTATTATTGTTACTAATATATAGCATACTTCGTAACACGTGACGTGTCCATACAACCTGCTGTGCTAATACAACGTGTTGATAATATAACGTGGTCTGTAAATATATCGCCTTGCACTACAGTGCACAATATAGTACTTGTATACGGCGCCTGTGGCGACTGACGCCTCTGTAAACCTTGACCGCCAACAACAACGTTTTCGTCAGCGCCGGTGCCGACTCCACCGCCACCATTATCCTGACGGTACTTGTGCTACGATGTTATATCAAAGCATTATACACCCAGCTTCACTACCACCCCGTTTAGCCTACTCGGGCTACCCCAGGCTACTCAGGCTGCTCACGCTGCTCAGGCCACTCAGGCTACTCAGGCTACTCGAGCGAGCGACTCAGTAAGTCTCTCCAAATGAGACATTAGTTTGCTTTGTTGGCGCAGAGTAGTAATAGCAAGCCACCCCAAGGTAGTTCATATTGCGAAACACCATAAAGCAGTAAAGCACAAAAAAAGCATAAAAGCAGAATAAGGCTGCAAAAAGAAAGGCGAGAGGGCCCTTAACAAAGCTGACAAAAAAAATACCTAAAGAGGGTGACACCTCCCCTCTACCTGTAGCACCAGTCACGGCTGAACCACTACTACTACCGCCGCCACCGTCATCGTCACGGCGACTGGACCACCACTACTACCACCACCACCATCATCGTCATGGCGACTGGACCACCGCTACTACCAACGCCACCATCATTGTCATGGCGACTGGACCACCACTACCCTTGTAGCGCTACCTGCGTCTACCTCACGACTCAAACGCGGAACTCGATCGAGCCCATCTGTCCGCTCTGGACGTGTTATGTACCTGGTACCTGGTAGGGTGCAAGCATTTATTTCCCACTTTTGATGGGGGGATGAACGAACCATTGAAAAGTCTATTAACGAGAAAGCTGGCATTGGGCGCACACAAACCGGACAGTAAGCAATAAGCAATCTGGCCGCACTGGCAGGGAAATGTTCGTTGGGACAAGAGGCACTCCTCCACCATCATGGATGGCCCCTATTGATCGGGAAATTTCAGCTAGAGGCACACAGTACCGTACATACCTAGTCTTCGGTGGACATGCGACACTGATCGAAAATAAAGCCTGTGAACGTACAGTAGTTACAGCATTCTGCCCCCGCACATGTAAGCAACCTTTCAGACTCCCACCTGCACCCGGATCCTACCGACAGCTTCTCTTACCGACAGTGTATCTTCTGCCCTATCGACAGTGTGTCTGCCGTCCTTCAACAGCATGGAGTTAGACGGCAACTGCTGGCTCACGGGCTTTCAGCGCATCTATCGTCAAGTTGCTCTTGAAACAGGGTCATCACCAGTCGGTAGTATCCAATCTAGGAAAGGACATGGCGTCAATGTCGATGTCATCGCTGTTTCTCCGCGTATCGCCGACCATGGCCTTCGCAACGCCCTCACGTTCAAACATGTCACGATGTCTGGCTTTCCGAACGAGTCACGGCGTTTGTCTTTCCAGCCGTGTGACCATGCCTGACTTTCCAAACGAGACACGATGTCTGGCCTACTTGACCGCCCTGGCGCTTGAGTGCGTACACCACGTCCGTCCATGGCGGTCACGTTGTTCCGGCGGGCTTGCTCAGTGTAGGTGGCCGAGTCGCGGATTACTTTCTCCAGGGACACCTTGAGGACGCCAAGGTTTCCTCGAAGATGAGTACCGAGATACGCGTAACACCGACACGGCCAGCCAGGCGGCGGATCGTGTGCTTGGTAATACCCTGGATGTTATCGCGAAGTACCAATCCCGTCATGGTCAGGCCATAGTCAAGCCACTGACGAATCAGATTGCGACGCTCCTTGTCAAAGTCGATATCTCAGGGTCGGGGTAATCGAGCTACACCGATTCCGACAAGACAATGTACGGCAGACATTTTACATGATCGTCGCAGTGCATGGCGACCACTCGATGTGTGTACAGACATCCGTTTGATACTCACGGATAAGCAAAACGTCAAAATCAAAACGTCAAATTGCCTGATTCCCATGTGCTATGAAAAAACCGTTCGATGTACAGACCAAGCCTAAAGCCGCTGGGATTTAGCTCCAGCCAACGCTGCTTTAGGCGCGTCTGGTTTAAGATACATGCGGGACACCATCGCGATACGCACATATATTGAGATGATTGTTGCTGGCAAATGACACCACCGCAGCTGCTGAAAAGTCCAAGCGAAGAAGCTCTCGGTACTCGGGGGGGGAAACAATCACGAACCACAAAGCGGTCACAGCGCTGGGTTAACGTCTTTCACACCTGCAACAGAAAACATAAAAAAACACGAAAATGTACACTACCACTAAAGCTACAGAGAACAACGCGATCACACGGGAAACCTAATTATCCGCGTTGATCTCTTGCTCGGTGCCTATCCGCGACGGACAAAAAAAAACGCAAGACATGAATTGACACGGTATCCACCTCGCCTGCCGTTTACAGTAATACAATAAGTAACCTGCCATCTACACTAAACGTCAAGTACAGTGACAAGGGGGAGAACAAGAGACCACCGCATCAAAATAACAAAAAAAGCAATTTGCACTGCCTCGTTGCACGGTCCAGGATGGTATAATATACCCTGGTACCAGACACGCTATACGGATGAATCAGGCAGAGCTACTGTCCGACCTACCGTTCGCCTCTTCCCGCACCGGTCAGTGGATGTATGACGCACGCACGCACGGCGTTCACAATGTGGGTTCCCCAAAAGGGCCCAATAAAAATCAGGTGCTAATCCACCACCGAACGAGACGCAAACTGCAAAATCGACCGCATACCTTAGACTACTACGAGTACCCTACTACTGCTATCATAGTTCGTCAGGTGAAAACCAAGAACGCCACCACTCCCCCGAGTCATGCTGCGCTAGAGGGGTTGCTTTTGGACCTTAGCCTGGTACACAGGGTCGAGTGTCGAACATTCCCTGCCAAACCTCTCCATGGCTCGGGTCTGCGCTTCGTGGCTGTCCTCTCCCCACTGGTATGGTACTGCTGTGATCATTCCTACTGGTATTGTGCCGCAGCCCTTCTTCAACTCGGACTGCTGTACGGTATCTGTCCATCAATATACCAGCCCAGAAACAGCTGTACAATACTACTTCGAATACCACACACCCTGACCCCCGACAACCTCAATCCCTCCGCTGCCAAACTGCACTCCATCCTACATTTAACCGCAGCGACCCCATGGACCACAGCTGTAGACGGAGATAGCACCAGTGTAATGGCAGGTTTGACCACGCTCGGCCATAGACCTTTCCCTTCGTCTGGTACTCTGCTGCTCTATCTCCGTCGGTCACGCGCGGCCATAGACCTTTCCCTTCGTCTGGTACTCTTTTGCTATATCTCCCTTGATCACGCTCGGCCATAGACCTTTCCCTTCGTCTGGTATTCTGTCACTGGAGGCTGAGCAGAAAGCGCCGGCAAGCGATCCAACATCAAGGGGCCGAAAGAGAAAGCCACGGGGTGCGAGATGGGTTCAGCACGTCACGTCTTCACACAATTAAGAACAGGTGCGAAAATGCATTTTGTCTGCGTGTATCGGAGCCAACGACCAGACTCCGAAACGTACGGTCTGACTTCACGCTGTGTCCAGGAAATGTCAGGATATGTTTGGATATGTTACCGCCAATGCAAGAGACTCCTTTACGACTCCGGAAACAGCGGCGCTATCGAAGCGCACCCTGCTGTCTTAAGTTAAGGAAGAGCTACAGCCTATCCCATGCGGATCGCAGACGATTTGCCGAACTGCGCTGTTTGGAGTACCTCGCAAACCACCAATATGCCTAGAAGCTGGTTTACTCGCTTGATATCCTGCGCCTCTGAATCGTTGGAGTAATTTCTGCTTGCGGTGACAAATGGTGCAGCTCTCAAATGTTGAAAAGCTATTACGTGCCACGCTTTTACCAAATGCCCACGTCGCTCGACCAGCTCGTGACATTCACATCGCACGCGCAAGCTGGCCTCCATCGATACAGGAATTGCACGCTAGCGTTACGGACTTCGGGCAAACACGGAGCGCATCGCCTTCGGCATGGAGGCATACGACGTACGAAAGCAATGACAACAGTACGTACAGTACCAAGCGAGACACTACACACAGACAGAGAGAGAGAAAGAAGCTCTCCAGATATTGCAACCCAAATCGTCTCATGGCTACAGTAAATGACAGGGCATGTAGGGCCAAAGGGTGGTTTACAAGCCTCTACGAGTATAGGATGGATGAGGGATGAGTTTGAGCACTTTGTGGATTACCTTGGGCGGAGCATCGGCGGCGGTTGCGTAGGTGGCCACCGGGGGAGGGGCCTCTGAAGCTAGCATGGGCTGCCTTTCACCTGGCGACCCGTCCTGGGCTTGATACTCTCCTTCCCTGTCATTGGACAATTAATAACCATCAGCAAGTTACATCGGTATGCTATGATGTTCGCGGCGTTCCGGAGAAAGCCGGCACAGTAGTGCTGTGGTGTTCGTGGCGACAGCAAGCCGAGACAGGTAATTGGCCACTACCATCCAAAGTAGTATTCGACTTAGTCGACGTATTCGACGTTGTGCCATGCACCTATTAATGCAGCGGTCCACCGAGAGTAGCCACACGATTTCTAGCAGGTGGAGAACACCCCGAGGCTGCTTCGACGTATGTATGTATGTATCGCTATTTTAGTATTTTGGGGTTACAAACGACGCAAACAAAGCATCCCAGTAATTAACTTACTGTAGTAGAGTTCAGCTCGTACTCCAACTCCATGTTCGAAAAAGATGGGCATCTTGCCCTGCACACAGTAATTTTCTCGCGATTTAGAGCCAAGTCCTACGTACCATATTTAACAGTTCCCACTAACGCATACGGCGATACTGCGAGATTACAAGAGGTGTATGCAACAAGTCGTGCGAGCGAGGGTAAGCTGCGTTGTCAAGCGTATCGACGAAGCAAAGGTTAGCAAAGGTAATGAAAGAAAGGTAATGAAGGGTAATGAAAAGAAATTAAAAGGTAACCAAAGGTAATCAACGGTAATTAAAGGCAACTGAAGGTATTCAAACGTAAACAAAGGTAAACAAAGGCAATCAAAGGTAACCGAAGGCAATCGACGGTAATCAAAGGTAATCTGACCTTGGTCGCATGAAGAAGCAGCAGCAGCAGAGGACAAGGATGCCGACGCCCAAAGCATACACGGCCTCGTACTCGGTGCAGCTGGATTGAGACTGTTGAAAGACAAAAACAGAGTCATTGACCAATACAAATACATGGCGGCGCGATGTTGTCTTAGCCTCGGAGGATACTCGCATGTCGCATACCTGCTGCACTCTGCCGTCCCAGCACACACACGGCTGTGTTTCTCGCTTCGAAGTCGGCACAAAACAAATTATCAGCTGGTATGACGCAAGCGCTACTCAGTAATGGTACCACCATTGCGGCGCCTCCTCCGCGAAAACACCCAATATATCGTGCTTCGAAAGTTCGTTCAGCTCCAACAACGGCTGCGAGGATTGCTTCACACGAAACCATTAAAAAACAAAACATTGGACACTTTCCAACGAAGAAAACCAACGACATGCCCGTCCATGCCTCGTTCTTTCGAGCACCCTTGCCCACCACAACGACCACGTCAGCACGATTGGCCTGCCGAATACGTGCGGTACCATACGCGGAGCGAAAAGGGTGGACCTGTGGTATCTCTTACCGTGTTTCAGCACGGCTAGCACGCCGAACACATGAGGTACTAGACTACACGCAGAGCTAACAAATATGTCGACTTGTGGTGTCTCATACCGTGTTTTTGTCGTTGTCGCTGGTGTCCGTGGAGCAGCTGTCCAGAGTCTGAATCAGCGTTATGCCCACCGATGCAACGATAACAAATATCAGCACGCACAAAAACGGCCAGCAGCACCACGGGCCTCCCATCGGCCCCGGATGCGGCCCACCGTACCCGTACCCCGGCCTCCCAAAGAAAAATCCTGGGGGGTGGGGGCCGCCTCGGAATCCGCCCGGCCCTCCACGAAACCCCGGCCCTCCAAATCCCGGCCCACCTCCGCGGAAGCCCCCATGGCCTCCTCCCCCAAACCCTCCCCCATGTCCGCCTCCGCCCCCTCCCCCGCCGGGTCCCGGCATGTGGAAAAGAAGGGGTTCAGCGTCTGGCTTTGGATTGACTGTACGGCAGGTTTGCCGTTTTCCTGCGATATAGCAACACCTGGTATCGCACGATGCAGTGCAACCTCCACTAGGATTGTAGCGTGGGGTAAACGAGGGGTAGAGCGCGCGTGGTGAAGGGTAGCAGGGGAAAAATATCAGGGATGGCAGTTACCGGTAGTTACCGGTAACACTCGGCGGGAGGTAACTCCAAAAGCTGCAGTAACTTGTTTGCGTCCACTACCCCCTGGTCAATAAAGCCTAGAAATACAATAGTGGAAAGCTTAATCGATCTTAAAATAGCTCAACCCCCCCCCCCCCCCGCTGCCTGGTCGGTGAAAACCCGACGTGCTCCGTCCCGGCATAGTAGGGATGCGAGGGTCTATGGTCATACGACTACG
>JAYJME010000317.1:0-25660 GCA_036873775.1 Costaria costata | reverse complement strand
TAACCCTAACCCTAACCCCAACCCCGACCCCGACCCGACCCATATGAGCTTTTTCTGGGAAAAAACAGGCGTTTTTTTTTTTTTGGAAAAATTGGGGGACCATACTTAAGCCAAGTTATAAAATAGTCCCCGATTCCTATACTGTATCCTAGATAATAATCCAGGCACGCGCCAAAGGCTACTGGACTGGAGCGTATAATATGCCCATAATAGAACATGTTTCGCAATTTAAGTACTTCAGTGTACTTCGCTCTTTGTGTTGTACTACCTTCGGTGTGTGTCTGTTTTTTCTGCTTTTTGTTTGTGTTGGGAGGGGGGGGCGCAACAGCAGTTTTGACACTTGACACCGCTCGCTGTCGACGAGAGAGTAACAATGGGAAGGCAGAACGGTTATAGAAGTGCGGTAAAAAAAGCTCTTAGTAAAAAAAAGGCACGAGTATAGCCGTGTGAGGAATATAGCCGAAAGAGAGAACGAGAGAACTAAACCCTAAAGGGATGTAGAACTGTCTCCACTTCCTTTGATTTATCGTCTTTTTTCAGGGATGCAGAACTATTGTCTCCACTTCCATTCTGCCTCTATTTTTTTAGACTACTATTAATAAGTCGTAACTTTCCCAGTGAACCTCAGGCTACTATTAATAACCTTCTTTTCTCGGTAATATTGATCGTACTCTAACTCCAAGTGATTTGTCCCCGAAAACGTCGGCGTTACAGTTTTCTCAGTGTAGTTGGCCTGTACCGTATACCAGGTAGGTACACTAGTACGCTACTATTAGTACTATCATACTGCTGTATACGCTTATCGTATTTCCGTGACGTTCGATTATTTTTGGGGTATAATTGCTGTTATTGGTCGAACGTCTATTTAATAGGTGTTTACTATGGCTGGGCCCTGGTAGCTCCAGCCAGTACAGTATATACTGACTACGTCATATGCCAGTTTTTACTGGACCCGACCTGCGCACTGGCACTCGCGGCTTCGCCGCGAACCCCGACCCCCCCCGGCCGAGGGGGCCCCGCCGGGCACGTGTTTACGCGACTTGGCTTCACTAGAGGTAAAAAATATGTTGTTTTCGGCCATGTTTCAAAGGCAATTTGGTGGTTTAAAGACTGACTGAGGAAAAGCGAAAAAATGTGAAAATGTGAGCGAAGGGTATGATGGACAGGAGTGTGCGGAAATACGGCTGCTATGTGTGCCCTCTCTGCTCTTCGACCTTTGCCGTACATTTTGACGGGCTTCCGCTATGTTTTTTGGCGTTAATATGGGGCGCATGTAAATAGTCAGAGTACTGGTGACCCTGGCACCTCCCTCAGCCAGTACAGTAGTACTGGCAATACATACTGGACCAGGGCCCAGCCCTATTAATAGTGTTTACAGTACGCGACAGCAGTTAAGAATGTGGGATCCCAAGGTACTACCATTCATGGTTGGATCGAGGGGGGGTGCAGTCGCCAAATTCGGCGAGCGGGGGGCGCCGAAAGGCAGCCTCCCGGGGAGGAGTCGCTTGGTCCCCGGAATGAGGGGTGATCCCAGGAAGCAGGGGTTCCATACTAATTTGAGGTGTGTTCCTTCAGGTCTTTTTTTGCGTGCCCGCAGTTATCGGTTCCATGTATATGGAAGCGTTTTTTCCTGGGGATGACATCCTCATACCAGGAACTATACTAGCCTAGTAGGGGTGTTTCGGTTTCTGAGTTTTTTTTGTTCGGGTACCTGTAGTAAGCAGTAGTAGTATTGTAGTATTAATAGTATAAGTTGTAGTAGTGGTGGTAGGTATTAATAATAGTAGTTGTATAGTTGTCGTAGTGGGAGTGGAAAGTAGTGATAGTTGATATAAATATTAATAGTGTGATATAGTGTTAGTAAGATGGCAGTGGTATGACTGTGGTGGTAACAGGTGACCACCGATTTTGTTTTTTTTTGGTATTACTCCCCCCCTGCCTGTGCTCGTACGCCTCGGAAATAGGGGTCATCTTTGTCAGTTCGAAGACAATTAAATGTCGACCAAGGATTTTCCACAAACAATACAAAATTCCAACCTAAAAAGTTGACCAATCAGAAAACTGCGGGCACGAAATGTGTATACCCTGGTAGGTCGTAGTAGAGTATTTAATAGTAGTAGTAGTAGTAGTAGTAGTAGAAGTGCTAGGTTTTAATAGTATTAATAGCAGTATAGTGGTCGTAATAGTGACAGTGGTACTGTAGTATTACGGGGGACCTATAAATAGGGCCAAATATTGTATGTTTTTAGCAAAAATAGGGAAATATATAGGTTTTGGGGTCTACAGTAGGTTATATTGTGTCTACAGTAGTAGGTCCTATTAACTATGGACCAAATATTGTTAGCAAAAAAAGGGAAATATATAGGTTTTGGTGTCTACTCCTTTTGTGTCTACAGTAGGTCCTATTAACTACGGTCCCCCGTAATAAAGGTCCAAAGTAGTGGTGTTAGTTAATGGTACACAAAAAAAAATCAAATTTGGATTGCAAACAAAATTGTATCGTCCACTATTCGACCTCGGGACTACGAAGCATTCTTGTAGTAGTCTGCTTATTGCCTTAATTAGCAATCCCATTACACTACTCTACCTGCCCATGTTGGACTCCCGCATTGGCAATTTGTTAGATTATGGATACCACAGCAGTCTTTGACCCTGAAAGAAATGATTTGCTCTATTTAGAGATACCGTGCTTGGTCTGTATTCAAGTGACGGTTTACCTCACTCTGGTTTGCCTCAATACGACACGTTTGTTTGGGGTTTTTGATATTGACCCTATTAATAGGTAAACCTAAGTAGGGAAAAACAACGCTCCGTCAGACCAAGTTTCATGACAGAGGTAAGGTGTTGTGCGTGCGGCGATGCGAACCTGCATCATGGCTTGGGAGCATATATATATTGCCTAAAAATCAGTGCAGAGTCAGACGGAGTTTCGTAACAAGGGTGTTGCGCGCTTGGCGGTGTACGCCGGCATCGTCGCCGGGGTGTACGCGTACATCATCGCCTTGATACTCGTACATGTATACAACATAAATATTAATAGTCGTGTGCGGGTGCACCACCACGAGCAAGCCACCTTATTTCGACACCAAGAGTGCATGACAAATAAATCCGGCCAGGGTGCAAGTCTTAAGAGCGTTAGAGCAGCCAGTGTGCAAGCTACTACTAAAAAAAACTCTCCGAGCGAGCAACGTGAACAAAAAAAATGCCGTCCAAGAATTTATTTTTTAAAAGACGTAAAATCCCACTGTCCGTCACCGGCCATGCCAGCAGACACGAGGAACACCCGTACACCCGACAAAACTATCACGTCAATTTTTTACCCGTTTTTCTTTTTGCGTCTTGCCACATTCCCTCGTACTTCCTCTTCTTCTCGGGACCTAAATATATCGAAAAGTGAATTGGTCAACAAATCCAAAGGATTCTTTCTCCCTGCGGTCGATCGATTCGCCGCTCTACCTAGAATACCTGTCCCGCCATTCCAGGGCCTCGGGGGGGGGCGAGCTGCGGGGGGAGGGGTGGGGGTTGCACTAAATTCGTGCATGGCCGCAGTCGTATGACCCTCGCATCCCTACAATGCCGGGACGGAGCAACGTCGGGTTTCACCAACCAGGCAGACATTGCTTTCGCCAAGCGCGAGGCACCGTGAGGTATTCGGCGAGTCGCATGAAGGGTGAGCTGCATCCTACACGAAGAACCGCTCATAAGACGGACTTCGGCATATATATACATATATTGTGCCTTCTTTCATGCACATAGACGACAGCATCCAATGAGTTCATTTATTTTCTGGTGTGGCCACGTCCAGAGGTATTCAAGCAAATGGATATCACTTAACAGAACTGCCTCGTGGGCGCCTTACCATATTTCACACTACGTCATACGATCATTCCCCTTGTGCGGAGTTAGGGTTGGCCCGTTCATTTTGTCCCCAGAGACAGGTTTTTGGGGGAGCGGTATCATAGGTAGGTAGGTAGGTAGGTAGGTAGGTAGGTAGGTCGGTAGGTAGGTAGGTAGGTAGGTAGGTAGGTAGGTAGGTGGGTAAGTAGGTAGGTATGTATGTATGTATGTATGTATGTATGTATGTATGTATGTATGTATGTATGTATGTATGTATGTATGTATGTATGTAGGTAGGTATGTATGTATGTATGTATGTATGTATGTATGTATGTATGTATGTATGTATGTATGTATGTAGGTATGTACCAGGTATGTATGTTTGTATATACGGTAGCATTTCTATTGCACGCCGGCTTGTGCCGTCACCATGCTTGTCCCCTATAGAGATTTGTGTTTTTCGCTTCTGGCGGCGGGTTTTTCCTTTTGCTCTTGGCCGCGAGGCACGTGGAGGGCCCGTGTGCACACACGACTCAAATTTGAGGCCACGCGGAGCTCCGTGACGCGTGATCTCGGGGTTCAAAGTCGCAAAAACTAGCAAGTAACCACGGGGATCCCAGCACTTAGAGCCATCGAGGCGCATGCAATCCAACATATTTCGCATATCGTTCTGCTGACTGCTCGCACTGATTGCCGGACCACCTTCTGCTCGTGCCCATGCTCGAGGCGTCGAGTCCTCGAGTGTTGGTGTTCGTGCTCAAGTGCTCTCGTGCTCGTTTGCGTGTTTGTTCTCCAGTGCTCGTGCTCCAATGCTCGTGCTCGTAATGGAGTGCTCGTCGTTGCAGTGCTTATGGGAACCGGTGCACCGCTTGCTACTGTGTACCTGTATCACACTTTAATCTTTTTTTAAATTGAAGTGTGGCAGCCGTGGTACAACAGCAGCCAGCCGCGGATCGATGTCTTATTTTTGAGGCAGTTACAAAATGTGCCTCTCTGCGTGTGTGTGTGCGTATTGCATGTACAATGCTGTATGACATATATATGGTATGTATGTGTTTCATTCTGTATAAAACATGGACGATTTCAACCTACGCTACCTCGGCGTTTCATACACACCCGCCCTGTGCAGCCGCTGTATCATACAGCAGCAGCAGAAGGGAACCTACAATCGACTCATACATACAGGAACGCCTGTGTTCACTCTTTTCAACTTGCTTCACCCCCGGGGTTTTGAGTCGACCGACATTCCGAAGGAGAACCTTGTACCTGGTACAGTTTACTAATATTATTGTAGTTATTGCCTGGCGTTCCGTTCTTCGGCGAAATGGGCTATTGTGTTGCCAGGACGGCCAGCAACTTTCGCATTGGTGGGGGTTACAAACTAATAGGGTAAATGCGTGACACCATTCTTCGAGTTGGGCAGCCAGCAACGTTCAAGCAGCGCAAAGCATGCAAATCGATGCAACTTCAAATCATATTGGTATGGATATAATAGGCTGGCGTGAAGCCGTGTCAGACAACACCACCTTGCTGTGGATATATACCAGTGGTGACGTAGGCTGCCAACAGAACAGGCGTACGGTGGTGTGTACCGTAGGCTTCTGTTCCACGCGTAGAAGAGGGCTTCATAATAGCAGAGCCCGTCTACTGCAGCAGCAGTAGACCAGGATTTCCTACCATCAACATCACAACTGATATAGCCTACCGCGACAACATCGCACCGAAATACTTGGTACCTGGTGGGAGAGAGGCATGGACCCGCCGTTAGATACTTTAATCACAATCGATGGAAGAGAAAAGAGATAATACATTCCCTGAGCACGAAGGCCGACAACCAACAACCCACACCCTGATCGTGGTATGATATGTGATACCTGGCATGTCGCACATCAGCGTATATCACACCAAGTATTGAGTTTTAACAGTAGGGACGTGCATGGTTGAATAACTTACATGCATGTTTCCGCAGTAAACGTATACCTTGAAGTAAAGCTAACCCCAGAAAAGTATGCCACACTATTTTCAAGTAGTTTTATCTCCAAAAACCGTTTCCGGCTCAAAAGGGGTTAAAGCGACAACGCCCCTGTACCGAAATTGGAGAAGCATGCCAATTGCTGTACCTGACTTATACGTTTACCAATGCAGCTATATACAACACATCACAAGGTGCATTTTTCATGACCAATTAAACCCGCGCGAATCTACCGTACAAGACCTTCACTATTACTGGGCAAATAATTCGCATCGCCATCGGCCAGTCTCACCGCATACTCCATCGATGTTGATGATGTTGCTTAAACATTCACACTGGTCGTCGGCAGGCTGGCTTTGTTCGACCGAACCTAGCCCACGTGCTGGTGCGGATAGTGGACGGAAAGCAGAACGGCGACCGAACACGAAGCGCAACGACGAAGCCAAGCAGGCGGTCAAACGCGTACCTTCGGGGTCCCTAAAATAACATCTGATCAGGGATCTACTGTAGCCAAGCAGGCAAGGGTGTGCCTTTGATACGTGTAGACTGAAGACGACGCTTCACGACTATAACAAGCAGGCTGTCATGGGCACACCGTAAAGGCCCCTATGAATAGCATCTATCCTAAACAGTGGGTATGCCCTAAAATATACCGGTATGGCTCTATAGGCTTGCTTTGCATCCGGCGACACACCAATTTAACTGTGGTTCACTTACCAAAAGTGGCATGGACGATACAGAGATGAGATGGTGGGCCCACCGCAATATGGTGTGTAGTGGAGACAACGTGCAATGTACACCTGCGATGCCGGATGCCCACCCTTACCAAACAGTGGGAACCAAGTTATGATCTGCTGCAAGGAACTAACTGCCCCCCCCCCCCGCTCCCTTCTTTGCCCCCTGCTGTTTGAAGACGCGCGACGTACTTACTTGAGCAAAATCCGTCGAGCATGCAACAGAAAGGAGCCTCGCAGTGCTCGTCTGCCGTGCACACTATAAACGTCAATGGTGCAGGCGAAGACAAGGGAGAGCAGGAAAAAGGTCGCCACCATAATTACATGAAAAGCGGAGGCAGCAGGTTTGGCGATATAACATACCAGGAGCGACGCACACGATAATTTAATGCAAATCCTACGACCGCACACGATACAAACTATAACGCAATATTGCGAGCTACGTTTATTAAGGCATCGTATTCCCGCCTGTGCTTTTGACGCCAACCGTTCGTGTTGGTTTGTTGCCAGAACTCTCGTCGCCGCGGGGCGACACGATCGGATGGCACCCATGCCACCCGGTTATACTTATATATATATGATATATGTATATACCAGGTATATATTTAACCGGGGCTGTCGCGATGCGTGCGGGTAAACGAAATTCTTTCCATCGCGTTTTAGAAAATGTGCAATACGGCCGTTGCGGTGAGATATCGAAGTGGTGTTGTGCATCAGCACCAAATCAACGAAACAGAAGCAAACATCAGATCGATGGCCGGTCGTGCCTAGCATATATAGTTAGCTTAAATGCGTGACTCTCGTCATCTGGTCGCCAGATATGCACTTGTTTCTTCGCGTAGCAGACGCAACTAACGGCACGGGAAGGGTTAGGGTTAGTAGTGAAAACGTATCTCGAGTGACCAGGGGAAACATGCTTTTGCTAGACCTATGAGGAGGGTGATAATTCCACTCTACACGCGAGGTCCCTAGGGAAAGTGTTCGGCACGGGCGCGTGTTGCGATAGAGGTAACAGGCTGCTTCATTTCAAACGACGGAACAACATTTCCCGGCCAAAGTCCACGCCTGCTTGTCGGGTCAGACCGTGTAACAATGCACACGTTTTTCTACGAGTCATTACGATGACCACACCTGACGTGCGTTTAGATTATTGTTCTGTTTTGTTGTTGTACTTTCCGCCTAGTATCGGCGAAAAGCAACAATTCCGAACCAGGGACGGTCAAAGGTCAAACCTCGGGAAGGACATATAGAACACGTGCGTACTTTGTCGGGGTGTGTATGTTAAGAGCTGCTTGTAAATGCGGAGAATGGCGCGGAACAACGTGAACTTTAGGTCTCTCCCTTGCAACTACCTACCGTAGTTATAGTATCATACATGATCGAGTTATGGCCCCATAATTATTCTAACCATTGAACGTACACAGGTCTGGTGTTCGAATGTTTGGGCGAACGTTTGTGCAGAAAGGCCTTCCAGTATCTAGAACCGGCTCGAAATAAAACAAAAACATGTGTTTTTGTATCCTAAGGAGACGCCTTACCATTCTTCACCATTTTGAAGGCCTGTCGTCGGCCGGGATGCCGCAGCTATAGCGTCAGCACTAAATTCTTACCATATTAAGCTGACCACGCTACGATCCTCCACTGTTAATGGGGGTCAGTATGATGCCTAATACGGAGTACTCGGGTTGATATTGTAAGCGACTTGCGTGGCGGCGAGCAAGTTCGATCTTCAGTTTGGACCGGCTCGACGCCCGGGTTGATCAAAACACCTGTGAAACTGGGAGCTGACGGGGCTCCCAGGCTGAGGGACGACCGGGTACCCGATATTGTTGGAGTCCCAGTAATGGTTTACACATCGGAAATTGTTATGGGTGGCCCCTCGGTTCTCTCACTTCAGGGCCCCCGTTGGCGAAGACTAGTTGGCCTTAAACGGCAACCTCTACGTAGTAACGTGATTTACAGCAGCTTGGAGCATTACATCAGGTCTCGAAGAAGTCGCCTGAGTGCGAGAAGCACTCGCGCGATGTCAAACGTACATTATACCGATTTCAGACATGTAGTAGCGAGTCGGCACAGGCGTTGCTATTTGCCGGTATTCCAGAGGGAAAAACGCAGTGCGAACCAATTTGACTACGGTGCGCAGCCGTCAGCAGTAGGACACACAGACAGGGGCAGTTTCCAGCCGTCGGCTTCATCCCCGCGTCGTATTGGTTCGGCTGGAATCTACGTCTTCGAAGCACAATTCCAATAATTCTGCTAGACGTGTATATTAGCTCAACACGCAAAAGAAAATCCGTCCTATTGGGGTTCGCGCACTTGGTGAACTCGATGGCTAGATAGAGGTAGAAGGGATAACCTGCTAGCCTGCCAAGCCAGCGCAGACCGAACGAGCCTGTTGGTCATCCCTTGCTTTCACCACCGTTAAGCGGTCGATCTTATAGGGTTCGACTTGCCAGGTGCATTGGTGGCGTCACCGTTGACTCACTGCATTTTGACGTCGCCGGATCGAATATATCGCTCACGCATTCGCAGTGGTCGTCCGCGTCCTCGCCCCCAAAAACGCTCGCTGCGGTCCTCGCTGATGTAAAGGGACAGCGGGAGGGGGACAGACGACATACCCCAAAACGGCACGGGACGATGAGAGCCATTCTTTTTTTTTTTTTTTTTGATCTTCCCATTTAATACCTTCGCTCGTCTTTCTCCTTCTCCCTCCCTAGTCGTACGTCAGATCCGGGGTCACTAAGCAGGCTCTTCTCCCTCCTCCCCACTGCGGTACGTGCTTTGATTTTTATCGCGAGAAGCGTTCAGCACTTTCTTCCCTCGTCGACTCGCATCGAATTCCATGCACGCAGGTGGCTGTTCGGAGAAAACGCTCGAACGCACCACACGGCCCTTCTAGCGGGCACGTATGAAAACAAATTTTGTAGTCAGCTATTGCCTTTCGTCATACTCATACCGTCAGACTTGGCCGTAAACGTGTATACCGTCCATACGAAAAACGCCTTGAAAATATCTTCCGAGCGGTAGGTTGTATATTTAAAGCACGGACGAGCACAAGAGTCAAAGTGTTCTCCACTCCATTTTTTGGAGATATTTATAGCTGGTGAACTTTTGTACGCATCTGTTCAATGAGGCCCTGTCGACCCTTTGACGCGCGGTGCACTTTTCCGTCAGATATTTGGCCTTCTCTAAGGCCCAAATATGTGAAACAACCCCAAATATCTGGTGTCCATAAAACAAATACAACGTCCGTTAACGGTTCGACAGGCGGTCATAGAACACGCGTGCAACAATATTTCTGCTTATATCTGCAAAAAGTCGTGAACTTTCGATGTTGAAGCAACGAGGGTATTTTAGCTTGAAGCGGCCTGTACACCTTTTAAGGCCGACTGAATATGTTCATGCCGTTCGCCAAACTGCTGGAGTTCGTGGACGTTTTCGTCGCTTTTGTTTATTTTTTTTGCCCAAAGAATGCCAAACCTGAAACAATCAACAACGAAACAATGATCGGACACTGCCATGGGCCTGTACAAACATATTAAGGTTGTTTAGGTAGCTGACAGACTGTTAATGGATGCATGTACTCGTGCTGAGAAAGGACGTGCGGTCCGGGAACACAAGCATCTTCGAACAATACGTACGGAAACAAGCAGCTGCTGCCCCCGCCTCGCTCCTAAACATCATTCTCAATTCGACGTTCGATGTACTTACTTGAACACTCGTTGTTGTCCATGCAGCAGAGAGGGTCATCGCAGTGCTTGTCCAACGTACATCCCGCTAACAACGCGGGTATTGTGTAGTGTGCAGTACAGGTAACACCGCGAAGGAAAATGCAAATCATCAGGACACCAGCAAGGTTACAAGAGTTGCTGCGGGATAACAGCCGGCGATATATATTGGGATGTGCAAGATAGTTTCGGCGGTATGTTGCTTTGCCGGATCAATGGACCATGTGTTGCCGTTTTAACGTGCGCGTACAACAACAAAACATCCATGTGAAAGCCATGTCGAATCACATCGGAACGGCATCACAGTTTTATTGCACAAATACCACACGGTTCGACTCGAAGACCCAACAACTTTGAACAGGGGTTTTCACAGTTCATACCTAACGGTTAGCACTGTGTTCGGCCTTTTCAACCCTGAGTTTATTCGTCACGTTCGGGTTGTAACAATAGTCACATCGGGGTACCACGAAATAGGCTGAACATATCCCGATTAATCTGTGTCCCAAACATAATGCAATCACCCGTGTTTATCGACTTCGCAGTCTGAGTCAAAGGCAAGATGTTGCGGCCTCACTAAATTTCCGGGCCGTTTACGTGCATTGCGTGGGCCACGCTTACTCACTGCATAGTCCATTGACGGTATCATATAGATCGCTGAAGCATTCACAGTGGTCAGCCGCTGCCTCTCCCGAAATAACGGAGTTTTCGGGCGTTGCTGATAAGGAAGAGTTGGGGGGGGACGTTCACCACGCCGACAACATGCAACGAAAGACGATGGGAGCGATAAAGTTAGTTGCGCTCGAAAGCACTCATTCAACAATCTAGTCTGGATAGTGCGTCTCGTCGCGTTAGACCGTTAGATTTGTTCAGAAAGATGTAGCATCCAGCAGGAACGCCTTGGACTCATACACTGAGTGGTAGGTTGTACTACTGTAGGGCTTGGGGCCATGATTTGAACTAAACAACCTTGTGTATATTATACGGTAGTCCTATTAATAGCTTTATTGGGAAATCACATAATAATCGCGGATGCAAACACCGAAAATCTGGACATGCATGTGAGCATCGTGGGCCGTTGAAAGGTTCAGGTTCGGTATTCATGGCTATATGATGTTTCTAAGAGGTCACAGGTTCGGTATACAAACCGATATAGATGGAGTCTCGGTTCTTCGCATAGGGGTTCTGTACAGCCATCCAGGAGCATACAAACCCACATGGCACAAACAATGTCCAACGGGTAGGCATGTCGTTCTCCTGACGGCTCGCACTGATCGCCTCTCCGCCAAGCGGGCCCCCAGGGGGACATAGGGTTGTCGGTGTTGGGAAGCGCTCTCCTCATGGTTTGTGGTGCTTTATTACTTCATCCCTTCGTTGGCTCACCACTCTCGGCCTCAAAGCGACAGGACACAAATCTCAGATCATCATATGATATAACACACAAGCAACGCAGGCAAGCACAAATGGCTCAAACGTACAGACTGCTGATAGGCGGGAGGGATGGCGGGATGATCCGCCATCGGAGTATCAACTTTTCTATTATCCCGATCTACTCATGATAAATGGCCTTGACATGGCCCCTTCTATCACCTATCAAACGACGTTTGGTCCTGTTTCGTATATCTTAACTTACGAATATGAATACGAATACCGTGTGACACTCCATCACATTTTCCCACCCTGAATAGTCGATATGCAGATCCCACGGAAATCAAAATATGTCAACAAACATAAAGAAAATGAAAACTAGTTCGAAAGTGTGGGTACTCTAAACAAACAAAAATGAGGCTATATGTTCCCCCACATCTCGTGATGAGGCTACAGACGCCTGCTTGCAAGAGTTGCAACCCTATGATGGAGCTCACGAACGAGGGAGCCCGAGACCGGAAGTGTACTTGCTATGTACCCGTAGCAATCGGGGTATGAAAACCTTCTGATCGTGTTCATGCTCGGAGGCTCTCGCGCTCGTGCTCGTGTTCGAGTGCTCTCGTGTTCGTGTTCGGGTTATCGTGCTCGTGCTCGTTCGCTTGATCGTGGTCGAATGCTCGCGGTTGTGCTCCCTTAGACGATCGAAAATCGCACAAGTTTGTATCATATTCCCGTCTTCGCCCAATCTCAACATTCCTCCATTCCTAGGTTCATTCCCTTTTCTTCAATCTTCCACATGGTTTGTTATGTTTTTAGCAGGTGACAAAAAGAGGTACAACCCCCCACACTGTGGACTCGCAGATCCCGCCCAACCATTGAGAGTGTATCTGTTTGTTTTTCGTGAATGTCTGTAACAACTGCAACATGCTGCTGTAAGATCCCGGAACACAGCAGTAGTCTAAACAACAGAGAACAGGCGTTCAATAATTCAGTACATCACGCTTTCTATTTTGCTGTGCTGTCTGCTGCTTGCTGCTGCGTACCTGTTGTATCACACCGAGGTGTTTTTGACGTTGCGGCAGCCATAGCACAACAACAGCAGCAGCCAACGGCAGATAGAAGCCAAAGTTCTAGAGCAATTTTGAACTGTTCCGCTTTGAGTGCGTGTCTGCGTGCGTATGATATGTGTGCCTGCCATTCTGAACACAACCTGGACGATTACAACCCACAGTTCCTCGGCGTTTCAAACACACCCGCGCAGTACAGCAACTGTATGTATGATACATCAGCACCAGTGGCAGCAGTAGGGAACTTCACATAGACACGCCTATCTAAAGGAAAGCCTGTGTTCACCCTTTTCAACTTACGATACCTCCGGGATTTCGAGCCAACCAACATCCCGAAGGGGGACCTTATATATGATACAGTATGACATATTATACGTTTTGGGTTCTTCTTACATATTCTTTCGTTCGTTTCGTTAGACAGTGGATGTTTGAGAAACAGATCAGACGACAGCCGCAGGTCGTAATTCTCATTTCTGCCGCGAATTAATAGTTGACCGGCCCTGATTCCATCGCATATCTGCTCTGTATCGTACATGGCTCTGTATCGTACATGCTCTATTACTGAACATCTGTTTGCGGTAGAGTTGTACTCCTCCTACCTATGATATGCTGCCACTGCTGCCCGCCCGCTAAACGATTAATACCAGTAGTATTTCTAGGATTACGCGCACTACTTCGAGGGATGCAAGCTGCTCTGCTTGCTGCGCTGGTATTTTTCATGCTGCACATAAGTTACGGTTTGGGTATATCGTCATTCAGGTGTAGTTTGATCATGTTCGACACTCAACAAGTTCTGAATTTTGACAGCTGGATGGAACGTTTACATGTCTATTCTAAAACCGATACATATCTACACATGTCTGCACAACAGATAGGTCCCGAGATTACAGGAAGGCATGTGCGACCGTCGTTTATACTGACCTAGTTTACGTTCGTCCTATTAAGCGAAACAATAATCGACGGCGACATGCCGTAGACGCTGTTGTTTTCGCTGCTCTACATCTCCCTCGTACGAGGTGTGCTATTCCACATTGAGTTTTCGACAAAACCCTTGAAGGAGCCGGTCGACATGTCAGCTATGATAGTATAGTACCAGTATGATGTAGTATGATAGAGTTTGATGTAGTATGATATCGATCAACACACGAGACTGCAGTCCAGTCGTCACCGCAACCACCGCATCGCATCCTTTTCGAAATACACCCCCACCTAGTGCTGGCATCGCCGCTTCAAGAACAACAGGCGTCAGCACCCAGGTGGATAGAGACCGATTCAAAAAAGGGTGTAATAATCAGCACACAAGGAGAGTCAACCTGACCAGCTTGCCGTTACGAGACCGCTGCATGCCCGCCGCCCCCATCACATACCAGGCACTACTGTAGTTTGGACTGATTGCATACGTTCAGGCTGTTCGCCGATCTGCTGAACTTCGCGGCTGTTTTCTATATCGATATATTTCACCCAACACATGACAAGTGTTCAAAAATCATCATATAAACCTGATCGGACACAGCTACGGGTCTTCGTAAACATAAGTTGGTTTAATTGATATGATAGAGACAATCTACATACATATTGTGAAAAGAAATGTGATCCGGCAACAATAATAATGCAAACATGTACGAGAACAAGCAGCTGCTGCCCCCGCCTCTCTCGCGAGCACCAACACACTTCAGTGTCGTCCGAGGTACTTACATGAGCACACGTTGTTGTCCATGCAGCAGAAAGGGTCGTCGCAGTGCTTGTCCTTGGTGCACCCACCTAGTAACGCGTGTGTAGTGTGTGGTACAGGAAACATGGCGAAGCGACATACCAAAAATGAGGACACGAACGAGGTTACAATAATCGCTGAGGGAGAACACCTGGAGACATATATTGTGACGCGCATGGCATGTTCGGCGCGATGTTTCGCTTTGGGCATCAATAGACCGTATATTACCGATTCAATGTGGGTTATGTATCACAAGCAACATCCATGTGAACGCCAGAAGCACGTCGGAACGGCATCACAGGTCAAGTGCACACATACCACACGATTCTACTCGAAGGGCAGTATATCGTTGAACAGGTGTCGGCACACGCCATGCCTAATGCTTGGCATTGCCGCTGTGCGGGCATTTGGCACCTTTTCAACCATGAGTTCATGCGTCGCTTTCGGGTTGCATGAATATTTAATTTGCGATACCACGAACGATACCGAATACCCTCCTAATAACCGGTGCCTCTAATTGATGCAATATCTGCGTGGAATTTCTCTCTGTGATCCGCTCCGCAATCTACGTCACACACAAGATAATGCGGCCTCACTATATGTCTGGGCCGTTCACGGGCATTGTGTGGGCCAAGCTTACTTACTGCATACTCTACTGTCGGCATCACATATACTTACTGCATACTCCATTGTCGGCATCATATATATCGCTGAAGCATTCGCAGTGGTCGTCCGCTGGGTCTCCCGAAGCAACGGAGTTTTCGGTCCTCGCTGGTAAGGAGGAATCGGGGAACAAGATTCACCACACCGACATCGGCAGTGCACGACGATGGGAGCGATGCAGTTAGAGCAACTCGAAATCATTCGGCCAAGAACCTAGCCTTGACCAGGAATATCGTTGCGGTAGGCCGTCAGACATTTTCTGAAAGGTGTACCATCCAAGAGCAACGCCTTGAAAGTTGTTTGCGACCTGTGTGTTGTGCCAATGAATCCACACATGGCAGTGCAACACAGTCGCCACCACCCCCGACCCATTGATCGGTTTGGAAATGTCCCGCCGCCTGGTACTGACATATCAGCTCTAAAGGAAACACGACAAGGCGTCGGCATCCAGGTGGATACACCGGGTCCATGAACGGCGTAATTGTCACCACAAGCGTGTCCTCGGCGACCGATACATGTCCACTGCCCTTGTTCACGTGGGTGGCTTTACGCCGATAAAATATGTCCAGGCCGTTTGCCAATCCGCTGCACTTCGCCAACGTGTTCAATGTTTACTTGTTTCAACCCCAAAAATGCCAAGCATTTAAATCTAAACAACGAGAAAAGGTCCCCGGCACAGTTGGCATACATGAACATATTCTACAGAGGAAGTATACCCATGCCCCATGCTATGATAGAGGTGCAGCAGTGTGTTTATGAGGCTCCTCACTTTAGGAGGTCGTTGCTTCACCCACAAACTCATTTTGATTGTAAACGAAAAGTGAAACACGATCAATAAACCCATAAGCCAGGTACACAAACATGTCACAGTGCAAAACAAGAATGACGCGCCGACGGTGTTGGGTTAAGGAGCCCGGTCATTCAGAGACAAAAAATACCAACAAGTGCTACCTCTATCGTAGCACGCGTCCCAGGGAGAAAAGAAATGTGGTCCGGCAACAATAACAATGCAAACATGTACGGGAACAAGCAGCTACTGCACCCGCCTCATTCGCGAACGCCAACACAGTTCGGGGTCGTCCGAGGTACTTACATGAGCACACGTTATTGTCCATGCAGCAGAAAGGTTCGTCGCAGTGCTTGTCCTTGGTGCACCCACCTAGTAACGCGTGCGTAGTGTGTGGTACAGGAAACACCGCGACGCGACACACAGATAATGGGGACACCAAGGAGGTTACTGGAATTGTCGCGGGAGAACACCCGGCGACATATATTGGGACGCGCAAGGCATGTTCGGCGCGATGTTTGTTGTGAGCGGATTGAGGTACCATACATTACCGTTCTAATGTGTGTTCTGTATCACAAGAAACATCTATGTGAACGGTACAATCATGGCATCACAGTTCGATTGTACACATACCACTCGATTCTACTCGAAGGGCCATATCGTTGAACGGGTGTTGGCACCTTCCATACCTAATGCTAAGCACTGCTGCTGTACGTGCATTCGGCCTTTTCAGCTATGAGGTAATGCATCACTTTTAGATTGCATGCATACTCAACCTGTGATACCACGAATGATAACGAACACCCCCCAAACATCCTGTGTCTCTATCTGATGCAAACGCCGTGTGGAGTTCCATCTGTGGTCAGATTCGCAGTCTGAGTCAAACACAAGATGTTGCGGCCTCAATATATAACTGGACCCTTTAGTGCAATGTGTGGACCAAGCGTACTCACTGCATACTCCATTGTCGGCATCATATAGATCACTGAAGCATTCGCAGTGGTCGTCCGCTGGATCTCCCGAAGCAACGGAGTTTTCGGTCCTTGCTGGTAAGGAGGAATGGGGGGAGAACGTTCGCCACACCGTCAACGGCAGTGCACGACGATGAGAGCGGTGCAGTTAGTTGCGCTCGAAGTCATTCCACCAAGAAACTAGCCTTGACCAGACGTTTCGTTGCGTTTAACCGCCAGACGTGTCGAGAAAGGTGACGCACCACCCAATGAAAACACGTTGGACCTTCGTCGGTGCTGTACACGGCGCGTTCGATCAATCCCTGGTGAGATTCTTACGGCAAACAGCGCACCCAAAACTGGTGTGATATTTTGTTTTGTCCCCGGTGCCAACTTGCCATGTACGGGGGAAACCCTGCACCGCGCCAACGCCCTGGCAATTAGATCAGACAGTTGCAAATGCTTTTGATACGACCGAGGCCATACGGGTCAGGAGTACCCCCATCCTGCAGGCAACGGTAGGGAGTGCACCCACAGCTTCTGGATCTCCTCACTGGGATAGCTCGCCATAGAAACTGCCCCACAAACCTGGCTTAAACAAACCTCAACGGACAACCCGATGGACAATCCCATGGCCTACGGTAGGTATACGACCAAACCCGTTGTAAGGGCCGTTTCTAACGACACTCTGAAAGCTTGCCAAATTGGCAAGTTTTTGGAAATGTTAGTTTCAAGTTTTGCTAAAAACTTGCCAAATGAAATGGCAAGTCCAAATTTCCAAAAAGTTGCCAAATTGGCAAGTGTTTTGCCAAATACGTGTCGTTAGAAACGACCCTTAAAACCAAAACGAGTTTGGGTAGGTCCACAACTAGGGAGACCCGTGAATCTGAAGGACAAATGCCTAAAAACTTCTACCCCAAGGGCAGTACCCGTGGTATGCGACAACGTATTGTTCGGAGAGCGCTGCATCAACTCAGCGAAACGGAATTCAATCAGAGATTTAACACACTTGCGCAACTGCAACATACAGGAGCAGGAAACCGTCCCCGCCTCGCTCGCCAAACAACCCCGCCCATGCTGGTTTTATAACAATATAAGCGACACGAGGGTGGTGTACTTACTTGAGCACATATTGTTGTCCATGCAGCAGAAAGGGTCGTCGCAGTGCTTGTCCTTCGAGCATGGCACTGCACGCGTTCAGACATACGGCCAAAGCGCAAAGGGCAGGCAGATGTTCACCTCCGAAGTCAAAGGCGTGGCTGGGGCTAGATGAAGGGAGAAGCCGTGCGGCGGTAGGGCATGCCTTATTGCACGTTTGGTTTGCAGTATGGACTTTGCAATCCACGTGTGCGTGTCTAGTTGGTGTGCAGTCACCAGGCACGAGTACACTGACTATCTTTGTTTCCTAGCTACCGCACAATCTCTCTCTCTCTCTCTGTATATACACATATGGATCTCAGAGTCCGTAATCCAATCGTGTGAATCTAAACGTTTCTCACTTCCGGTGGTCTTCAACTATTGTAACACACTACAGTAACCATTGTATGTTTGGTCCAAGGCAGAGCGTTCGAAAATGCTCGCTAGATATACCTAGGTCATGGGATTGCGCATCGGGCTTAGCAAACAAAGCTTGTCACTGTCGGTTGTTGCGTTAGATGCAGAGGTCACGTCACGCGGGGCACCTCAGACACAATAGGGGTTGCCTCTATTCCGGGGGACCATAGTAAATAGGACCAATTATTGTTTGCAAAAACAGCGGAAAAGGTAGAATTTGGTGTCTACAGTAGATCATATTGTGTCTATAGTGCGTCCTATTAACTATGGACCAAATATTGTTAGCAATAATAGGGCAAATCTAGGTTTTTGTGTCTACAGTAGGTCCTATTGTGTCTACAGTAGGTCCTATTAACTATGGTCCCCCGTAATATTACAGTGTTACTACAGGGGTCCCCATTTGAGAAGGGCGTCGTTTTTGTGGCTGCTGCCGACGGCTGTACTGAAAAAGCCAAGGCAACAATTCACACGCCGGTTGTGTCCAACAATACCATCTTTGTTTCGCGGCGATCTTGTTTTTTTTCAAATTTTCTTTAGTTATGCCCTTGGAAACCACTTTCGGTAGGGATTCCCAATGGCCAATTTTCAGTAGATATGATGTCCGACGGCTCAGATAACCACAGTCTAGACGCGATATGCGAAACTTTAGCGCAAACGATTGTGAAGATAAGCTATACGATCAGTGTTCAAGGTTTATTGTCGTAAAACAGCCATGTTTTTCAGATCCATCAAAACGCCTTTTGGGTTTTACGATTTCGTTTGACGAATATCTTGGCCGTTGGGTCATTCATCGGGTTGCAGTTTCGATTATATGTCAAGGTCTGTCTTTTGGGCGAGGGGTGGATCTCCTCAACTGTGTGGAATACGTGTTGATGCACCTCTTCGCCATGTGGGTCACTCAACCGTATGAAATACGTACTCACTGTCGAACGGAAACGTGGTCGACGGACCAAACATCCTTCCAGCCGAAAGGCATACACAATGGCCGCGTGAGATTATTGTTGTGATTGACAATACAGCCTAAGTCAAACACACGATACCCACCCCCCCCCCCCCTCCCCCCCCGGGCATATTGCCAGGTCGCTTACTACGTGCGCTACACGGATCATGTGCACTCACTGCACACTCCATTGGCGGCATCGTATACATCGCTCAAGCACTCGCAGTGGTCGTCCGCCACCTCGCCTCCAAGAACGGTGTATTTTTCCCTCGCTGATAAGGGAGACATGATGAGGGGGAAACAGAGTCATACCGAGGACGGTGCAAGGTCGTGAGAGCGATGAATATGGACGGGCTGACGCAACACTTCAAACCCACACATTCCAAATTCTAGCCAACATCAGATACCAGGCACATCGCTGGGTCACACCGCCAGACCTGCACCGAAAGGTCACTCGCTGTGGCCACGGCTTCCAAATGCCTGCAGCTTGTACTTTATGTCTACACGAACCACTCCGTTTGAAGCTCGCACCTCAAGCGGCGCATCTAAAACGTGTTATACCTTGTCAGTACCTGATGCCGACCTTTGTTGTAAGACGGACACACTGCATGGTACCATTCTGGTGGTTCCACTGACGTGGTGCTCTATGTTGAACTGAGTCCGTGAGAGTACTGATCACGGCGTGGGGGGATCACCCTAGCAGACCTAATGTTCGGTGACTGCTACACGTGCGTGCGTGTACATGATTGCATGATTGAAGTAACGTTAAATCCGGCGACAATAAACTTGCAAAATAGTACGTGACCAAGCAGGTCCTTCACTTGCTAACGCCGTCCCCGTTTGGAGAGCGTGTGGTGTACTTACTTGAGCACGTGCCGTCGTCCTTGCAGCACAGATCACCGGCGCACTGGCCGTCTCTAATGCATGCGTCTGAAAAGCATGAACATCATGGCAGGTGAGGACAACGACAGCAACGGAGAAGCCAAAGTTACTTAAGCGTACCCGAGAGATAACACCCGTTGTGATGGCACACGGTACCCATGGCGCGGGTTTGCCGGGTGGACATCAACAGGCAATTCCTGACAGACATTATGCGTGGTGACAAGCGGGCAGCGTCGATGGGGTTGTAAAAAAACGTTGATGTGATTTTGCCAGACGAATTCTGCACTGGATGGCAGCGCACGTTGGAATTGGCCGTGCCACACTATGCTTCCTGACACCAGCTAAGCTCTTTCTCTTGAAACGAAGCTGATTCACGCATACAGCGCCAAATTGTACCCGCCATGAGTGCCGCTTGCCACGCCCGCATGTCGCATATTTGGTACAACTCTGTTTCCCGAGAATGTTGGAAGACGGTGACATAGCCATTTTGTTCGCGTTAACGGCCCAGGGTGTGTGCTAGCGGCGAAACTGTGTCCCGAGCATCCACAGGCCTTCATACAGGGTAAAAATGGCCAGGCGTTTGCGCAGGAAGAATGCAGGTCGTTTTCATTTTATTTTTCTTAGCGAGCCGGTTTCACCTGCTCCACGGTTGTCTGTTAAACATTTCGTACAAATCTTAGAAGAACTGAATACGTATAGGGCAAATATAAAGTCATAGTTAACGCCAAAAGTGAATCTTATACTACAAAAAATAAGTAAATACAAGGTAACTCCGAAAGTACACATATTTCCCGCACAAACGTCAAACTCTTCACGCCGACATTGTATTTGGAGATAGATCTCGACGTTTCGCACAACTGTGATATTAATTAATCCCTGCCGAGCCGTTTACGAATGGTCTTTCTTTGTTTTTCGTCAAACAATTTGGCATCCAAAAACGTCCCAAGAAGTACAAAATCGAAGTATCTGACGAAACAACAACAAAACACACCTGAGAGCGGCTCGGAACGGGTTCATGGTACACGTGTGCGAACCATCAGTATATATTTCCATAAAACGCCGTTGCCACTCGACGCTTAATACATTTGGGGCCATAGGCTTGAACCAGCCTGTAGTCAGCATGCATCTGAGTACAGTACTCGACAGATGTTAAGAATCTCTTATTTTTGGCCAGACTGGGATTCTTATGTGAGACTGGGTGTGCCCCACACTATTTTCAGTACGAAGAGGTCAAATTCTTATATTATACCCGAAATTCCAGCCTCAAATTCTTAAGGATCAGATTCTTAACATCTGTCGCGTACTGTAGTATAGGCTAGAAGTAAAGGGGGGAAAGTTTAATCCATATTGTTTGGGAATTACTTTGACATTGCTTTCATTTATGCTTCAAGAACACTGATGTCCTCCGTGTCTCGCGATGGCGAGAGTGACGGACACATACATGTTGTGCGTACTATCCTCCAGGTCGTTTGTTTCACCGTGGAATAGGCGCGACAAATTGCCAGTTTCAGGCCTACCGTTGTTCATAAGGCGCTCACCCCTCGGATCAGGTGCCCTTCACCCACGTTTTCGATTTTATACTTGGGTTTACTTCTCAACCCCAACAAACGCCTAAACCAATGCAGAAAAAACGAAACACAACATCACCGGGGACAAGGGCCTGCATGAACCAGAGGTGGGTTTACTATTTGAATGGATTGATACAGTACAAAGGTAGGGACTACTACTGTCAGAAGAGCGAGCATCACTCCGTTCAAGGAGCTTCTTCGCACGTAAGGGGTGCCAAGAAGAGACAACCCACGGCCACCTTTTAACACCCGGTGGACATATCCAATTCACAAGGGCTGGTCTTGAAGATAGCGACGTGTGTGTCTGGTGGGCAAGGCGTTGGGCCGCGCACGCCGGCCAAACGCGGCGAGCGAGCTGACTACAACACGCGAAAGTTTGCGTTACATGTGTTCTGCATCGTACCTTGCGCGAAGCTCGTGGGTAGAACGGCGAGTACAACGAAGCCGAGGAGATGAAGCACACCCTTGGCCCTCATAGTAAGTTACGAATCCGCTGGCGGCCCTGATGTGCACTGAGAACGAGAGAGAAAATATCGGAGGGGGATGTTAAGACTCCACTCTTGAAGAGTAAGGAAAAAAAAAACGAAAACGGAAATCTTATCAGCGCCATCAAAATTTGATATTTTACCACAATAAAACTTTCAGGATGATCGTATAGCTTATCACCACGATCCTCCTTGTTCAAATTTTGAATATCGCGTCTAGAATGTGGTTTTCTGAGGCAGCCGATATATATATATATATATATATATTGAAAATTGGCCAATTGGAATCCTTACCGAAAATTGCCTTTATAGGTTATAACTTAAGTAAAACTGAAAAATAAAAAGATTGACGCGAACGCGAATTTTCGTTTTTACTCAGGGCATTGTTGGAAACAACCGGCGTGTGTATCGTTGATTTGGTTCTTTCAGTACAGCCATCGGCAGAATTCGCAAAAAAGAGCCCCTCCCTTAATGAGGACCCCTGCAGCAAACGCCCCCCCTTTCACTGGGGTAACCACCTAAGGGCGGAGCCGGCAGGCCATCTAAGCCAGGGAAAATTAATTGTTTCCGAAGCAGGCAAGGGCGTTGTTTACGTTGGAATGTCGGCAGGTACATGTGGGTTCGAGCTGGCTTCAAGTGCTATTGTCGGTGCTGGGTGCCTTGTCGGCGTGCTGTTGCTGAGTGTGTAAGGTGTGAGGGGTGTATGTTTTCTCCTTCTTCCCTGTTTGTACCACCCAGCCGTTGCGGAAAGGTCCTATATCAGTTCGCAGAATACGCCCCGGCCGCGTAGAAAGCGCCACGGGTTTTTCTTTTCCAAGCTTGCAAACAAGAAACGCCCCGGAGGTGGAGGTCGGGTCGTTTTTCTGATTACTTCTGGAGCAGCGCTACAACAGCCGTTGCGGAAAGGTCCTGTATCAGTTCGCAGAATACGCCCCGGCCACGTAGAAAGCGCCACGGGTTATTCTTTTCCAAACTTCCAAAACAGAAACGCCCCGGAGGTGGAGGTCGGGTCGTTTTTCTGATTACTTCTGGAGCAGCGCTACAACATACTACAGTAGTACCGTATTTACGTTTCGTGTTTTTACATTGTTCTATGTCGGTGTTCGTCCACCGTGATTTCGTTCCTCTTCCGTCGCCGTATGAGTCGGGATCAAGACGGATGACGGCGGCTTTCCCGACGGGTGTACGTAGTAAAACCCCAAGCCGACCAGCGTGCATTTTTAAGCCCTTCAGAGCCGGTAACGGGTTTTGGGGACAAAAATACTTGGAAATACGTAGTTAGTGTGGGACACTTTTTCGCGGTACGAAGTAAAAGGGTTAAGCGACGTTAAATAAATACATGCGTACTTGGGGAGGGCGTGTGTCGTGTGCTGTCGTTCTGATGCAGAGCCTATTTGCAGTACGTTGTCTAGCAGGCGTGCTACTCTCGTATGTACGAATTGTATGCAACAGCCTTTCTTTGCTCTGCATGTTGTACATGCTTGATACGGATGAGTCAAGCGGTTTTTTATTGCTCAACGTCTATATGGGCCACCGATAAGGTGTGAGTCTTACATGAGTCGCAGAGCTGCACGGCGCCGGTTTAAAGCTTGAAATGGCAGACACACCGGGGGGTGAAGGGCGGCGTCAAGGCTTGTCTCTGTTGATTTCGTGGTGCGGACAGTGCCTGTTAGCTCTCGCGAACTCTGTGTCTGTTTGTGTTCGCACAAGTGTTGGAAATCAGTGTTGTCGACATTTCACGCTCTCTGTCGTGCTCGGTTTGCAAACGAGTCTCGGCCTTTCATATTATAGGCACCAACCAGATGTCATCAAATCAACTCGTGACTATTCATGTCTTTGTGGTAACTCTGTATGTCGGCTTCGACGTTGGAAAAACCACCGCTACAAAAATAAATGTACGTGTCATATATCATATGTCTGAAGCTTTCTGTATTGAAGACCCGGCTGACGTTCATCGTAAGAGGATTGCTGACCCTGCAACTCTGTATATTGGGTCAGCGTGCCTGCCTCCAAGTAGTGACCCTCTAGGCATAAACTCCGGCACAGGAATCCGAGGTCCTAACACCCTCACCGGGCTATTGAAACACTCTGACGGGTGGTCGACAATGTACTATTAATAGCTCTCTAGAGCGCCCTTCTCGATGGTTTCGTTGATTCGATTTCAGCACAAGAATTAGACATTTTTTGCCAGTTTGGAGTATTCTTGCTGCGATGTAAAAATCCTCTGGAGGCTCGTCGACCATTTGCTAACCCTCCACAGGATTGTCTGAATGGACCCCCTAGAGAATAAAGCTGATGGCAGGTTCCTCTGCAGGGTTTCGTTGATCCGAAATCCTGTGCTGGAAATCGACTTCTACCACTCTGGAGTATTCCCTTTGAGCCTTGCTACGTCCAAATCATGAGGGAGGAACGTCGAGCATTTTCCAACCCTCCAGAAGATTGCCGGCTTAATGCTACGTTTTGTTTCCTCTGCAGTGTTTCGTTGATACGAGACCATGGACTAGGAATCGACAAATCGCCACTCTGGAGTATTCTTGTTATGTATTGCTATTTTGAAATAGGGGGTTTGGCAGCAGACGCCCTCCGGAGGATATAAGGGCAGCCAAATGGACACGTGTGTGTTCTGTGACGGATATCGTTTTAACGACGAATTACTGTGAGAACAACAACAAACAGACCCCCTGACGATCGGTGCCCGCCTTCGCTTCATCTATGATCCTGCATATCCTCCTGCGTCTTCTCATAACACCTTCTTCCTAGACTATTCCATCGGTGTCGGTTCATTTATGATCTTAATATAATTACGGGGAACCATATTTATTAGGATTTTTTTTCTGTAGACACAATAGGACCTACTGTAGACACAATAGGACCTACTGTAGACACCAAAACCTATATATATGTTTCCCTATTTTTGCTAACAATATTTGGTCCAGAGTTAAATGGAACCTACTGTAGTGCACAATTTAACCTACTGTAGACACAAAAACAAATACAATTCCCAACTTTTGCCAACAATATTTGGTCCTATTTATTATGGTCCATCGCAATTAGTACAGTGTTTGTACTCCTGTTTTGGCTAAGGCTCGCGATTTATATTGTAATCTCAACGTTGGGCGTAGGGTCTTGAGACTATTATACTAGGAATTAGAGTTGCCCTTTTCGCTGATGCAGATGCGTAGCTGTGAAGTCTTAATTAAACGAAAACCCGGGCCTGAAATTCTGAACTGCAAAATTCTTAACACATGTCGCGCACGTATAATATTTTAGGAGCCATGACCATTTACCGAAGTATAATGTAACAGGATGGTGGGTAGTACCGACGGCGTACACCCGATGGAACAGTTGTATGGCAGTAATATTTCATGTAGGTACTACCAGCCACCCCACCCCCCCCTTTTAACACCTTTACCCCCC
>JAYJME010000316.1:0-25683 GCA_036873775.1 Costaria costata | reverse complement strand
ATCATGGCACATCTTTTTTGGCTAGAACATTGGACAAGACGCTTGACGTAGCGACGGTATATAAAAAATCTATGGGGTTCTGAGCCTCTATATCGATCCGTAAAAGAGGGATATAGTACCTGTGGAATGACGATATAAAGGAAGTTACTACAACGCTGAAGGTTGTTTAAAACAGCATTTTCCCAATATAATGATATGATATAGGCAACGCGTCAAGATGATTACAGCCCTTAGGGCTGTTAGAGCTGGGCATTCCCAAAGCAACAACATGAGATACACACTGTGGCGAAATGACTACAGCGCGTGATGCCGTTGTAGCTGACTATCTCCAATGAAATGCATGATGTACGCAACGCGCCACCCTTATCAACGACCGACCACGAATTTATAAAAACCTTATCTCTCTTCTGCAGGAACATTCCTAAAGCCGCATATGCTATCGTACCACCGGCAACCAGTCCGCTGCAAATGCGCAGCCGCATGACCAGTAGGTTGAACGACTCAGCTTGACCCATGCGACAGAATGCGGTGACCGGCGGTGTTCATAAGTGGGTAGCTGGTGCTGCGCCCGCGCAATATACCCCAAGGTGCTGCGGTTGATGTCTACAGACACCCCTCTGTCCGTTCACACGACCGGCTCGGCCATGGTAACATACATGCCGAAGACAGACTTGATCGCCCTCGACAACATTGGCAGCGTACACGAGTGCGTGGTGAACTACTCTTTCTTCAAGGCAGCGGGGGGTGTACCCTTCGTTTTCACTGCCCGGTTTAAATCACTCGCGCGAGTGATCCATACCATATACCAGGTACTCAGATCTAGACGCTAAAACGTAGTATGTTGGCGGTGCAACGTCACAGAAAGCTCATGACTTGGTCCGTTCACATAGCTAAGCTGAGAAGCACAAAAGCTTCCAACATCAGAACCAAGCAAGGTAGACACGTTTGCGATTGGCCCCTGAGATAGATTACTCACGGCCCTTCGGCGCAAATCCCCCTGAAGCTGGGTTTTGGTAGTAGAGGCGCGTGCACGGATCGACGGTATCACCGTAACACGAGCAGCGACGACGGGGCACACCAGGGGGGAAGAGCGGAGGAGTGCGTCGTCATTAGTATACATGGTCGTACGTATCCGCCCGCATACCTACAATGCCGGGACGGAGGACTTCGGGTTTCGACATTGCTTTCACCAAGCGCTAAGCGCCGTGATGTGCTCGGCCACTCGCATGAAGGGTGAGCTGCATCCTACTAAGAACCACGCTTGAAAGACGGACATCTTCCAGGCCTATGAATGACAGGGTCGGTTTGCTTGTTTTGCGATCTGGTATGGCCGCTTCCATATACAGCAAATTGAAAACTATACGTGTGCGTACAATTGCCTCGTGGTCATCTGACCAAATATACACGTGATACGATCATCCCCCTTGTGTGGAGTTGAGGTTCTTCGCCACGTACGACCTGGCCCAAATCGACAACCATCGATGGTGACTGCCAACAAAGAATACCACAAAACCCATACCCGGTGCCTTGATTGTCTATAGCTCACGCAGTGGTTTGAGAGTTTTACACCATCGTTGCCATCCCACTACAGCCCAACCTACACGGTGTACCTGGCGTGTATAGGTGCTATTTTGGCCCGCTTCTGAGGCAGAGTTCGGCACTTTCTGTATTCATTTTTGCAGCAGGGAGTAGGTGGTGAAAACTGAGGAAAAATATCCTACCTATAAAAAAAGGCTTAACAAAATCATTGAAATCGTGTTACCACGCTACTGGGGGAGAATATGTCGCATAGTCGTCACGTTTGACCAAGTATTCCGTGTAGACCAAACGCTTTCTTGGGTCATGTATGCCGTGGTTATTAAAGGCACGTCACACATCCTAGGGTTAGCGTTGGCAGTTTTTTGCCTGAACCGTTTCTGACTGACAGAGTGGTCTTCATGTTTCCAAGGAAAGTAGTCGATATCTTGAGAATTCCATTTTTTGACTTTTCTATGTTGATTAATAAACCCGCTCGGACATGGGTCTGCTAACGGATTAAAGCGCTTCCATATACTGAGCGGAATTGGTTAGGTGAGAGGTATGTAGAGGTCGTCGCTTGAGTAGCCTTCGAAGTATTAGACGTACAACTATCGTAGCATGCGTTCACAGCAGCACCAACGCAAATAACTACTTACTTCGTATGTCAAGAAAAGCAAGCGCCCTCTTAGATGACATGATGTGTTCCGTCATGGTGAAGGAGTCGATGTTGAAGCGCTTTGACAGGACACACAGCCTGACAATTCCGGGCCCGGCAGCCATGCCGCCGTCTCCAGCGTTGCCGCTGAGTCGACAAGGAGGGCAAGGGCGTACATCGGCAAGAAATGGGAATCAGGGTTATGATCGATATGTAGGGAAAGGGCTTACGGCGGTAAGGAAGGAGAATTGTTGTTCCTGTACATCGGCGCTTGAACACGAGGAGGATAGATGTATACAACGGTATAGCCTAATATAATATTTGTTGAGCCCTCCTCGCTCCAGGACTCTAAGACCACACGCCAAACCAGATCTCGAGGGGGAATAAGAGCGCAACCCGACGCACTACATATATGTCCAAGGGCCTTACTCAAAAATATCAAAATACATCCGAACGGCACTGAGTAGTTCCAAAGATGACAGCCCGGTCAGTTCGAAATAGTTTGGCCAGCAACCGTGTTACCTCTATCGTACCTCATGTCGGTAGTTTGTTGTATGGGCGGTTTCGAACGCAACCTGCACTCGAAGTACAATAATACAAGCACCACGATTGATTGGTGTCGCCGTTGTTGCTGTCCCTGATGCTGCCTCCACGATACGCACACAATACCATCTTGGTCGAATCACAACCGCCGTGTCCTGCTACCATAGGGGTCACACGCTTACGTCATTTTCTTTCAGCCGCTTCGGGCCACTCGGCCGAGTGACTATCCCAATAAGGTTCAGTTTAACGTACGTTCTGGTTGTGGTTTCGCCAGTATATGAAACACCATGGGGCTGGTGTTGAACCTACTACCGGTAGTTTCCTGTACAATTTTGGGTAGGGTCAGAGCCACTCGCTCCAGGTAAAAACAAGGTATTCAGAGTATCAACGCGGGCATCTCCCGTATCGCAGCACCGGTTAAGTGTTACACAGCAGCTTACACACTCACACTTTCACATCGGAGTAGTTCATCCACCCGTTAGACGGCGCATACACGACGCCGCTGAGATCGTTGGCGTAATCGTCGCACCCCGTACCGCCAGCCACGACGCGGAACGAGCCAGAGTTATGAGGCGGGCCAGCCACCACGAAGGTAAAGTCGAACGCAGATACTGCAGTCAGGGGGGAGGGGGGGGGCGGAGGGGAGGGACTGGAGCATTATATTTCTGGTTTCATATAAAAACGCTAGGAATTGGAGCGGCGGTTACGCAATCCCATTCCTGCAGAAGAATAAAAAACTGCAACTCGTGTATAATATTGTTTGCTGGCATCAGTTAACGGGACACTACTCTTAAACTGCAGGACTGGGATTGAGAAACGCCACGTAATTCTACTGATGTAACCTGAAATGAAATCTGAACACAAAATATCATCCTTTCCGAAACTCTATTTTACCAGTTCGGATCAATACCGGGAAGACGTAGAGTAGTAGGGGTCCGTAGAAGATGTCGTCTAGATGTGCGCTATGGTACAGCAGAGATGGAGCCTTTGACTACGGAGGAAAACTGATTTCACCCAAAGCTTACGTTCACCACAACGAACAACGCCATGGCTCAGGCATGTGCCGAATAAGATCGAAAGGTTACAAGTGGGGTTGAAATGGGATCGGATAGTTCCTCAGATTAACAACAATGCCAGGCTCAAACGCTTTTGGCAAAAGGTACCACGGTGCCTTTATCGTAGCACGCTTGTCTAAACAGTTACTGTCCTAATGTATCATACCTTCCTCCGTAAGGTCCACTGTGTACAGCAGGTATTCGCCGGCTTTGGTCCATCCCACGAAGTACCGGCCGTCGCTGGTCCCCACGTCAACGCCCTCGTCTGTCCTGAACGCCTGACATGTAGTCGAGATAGGACCGCAACGTTAGTTGCGACCGTGCACAGGGCTGTTCAATCGGACTAAACAATATACTACGCTTAACCACAGCAGCATCACGAGGGTCAGGTGACGAAGACAGGGCTTTCTTTCAGGCGTACACAGATATGAGTACGGAAGCACGACTACAGTCAGGGTTGGGTATGTTCTATCGGTACGCTGCCGCGCTTTGACTGCAGGAGACCGAGCTTCGGTCAATACAGATCAAACCAACACATAATACCCATAAACCGGTTGCCGTGCTGAAAGCCTCATAGACTCTGAACGAGGACAGTTGCGCTGGCCGTGTCAGCGCCTTTCACGAAAAGCGCGCGGGCGTGTGTGTCTCAAGCATCGTTGGATGCACGTCGACAAACTGGCAGGCTGGATACCTAAATAAACATCGACCCATGTTGGGTTGAGTGTGCCCGCTTGGCTGCTGAACGGATGTCCCGCCTCTAGTTGCCGACACTACGACTCGAACACCGTCAAGACGCATTCCAGGGGTCAACCATTCTAAACTCGAGGCATTTCGTCCATCTGTTGTCCGAATAACCAACTGCAAGCCATTGTCGCGGTGCTCCTGACCTTTGTAAGGCCTAACCCCTACCCCACTTCAGGACCTCTTCATGTTTCAATATCTGTGAAATCCTGTGTACGCTTAACGCGAACGATTGAAACGGACATTACCGTAAACGACACTTGGGACTCCAACGATAATGGGTAGTTCCCTCGGTTAAGGAGTCGTTTCGGTCGGAAATACGTTTCGCCGTGACGTTCTTCTCCAATATTATTATTGCACGCTCTCTCATTGTCAGAATCAGGGACGTATGGCTTGACTAGGCCGGGCATTGTGTATCTGGCTCGTGGCAAATACTTTTTTCATGATGTAAAGTTGTGGGTAACGTAACGAGAAAGAGAAGCTGAACAATGAGTGGGTACCACTACGGCAGCACGCGCCCCTTACATTTCCCGAGTTGGCAGACGTTGTGTCCGAGTACGCCAATCCTTCCCCACCCAAGTCGAACTCCTCGGCCTCAAGCGTTCCCGGAATAGACGCGGGAGTACCACTGTACGGGGTTGAAGCAATCGCGGCTCCCGACATAGTGAAGGAGTCGATGTTGAAGTGCTTGGAGAGTGCGCACAGCCAAATTCTGTTCAGACCAGCATCCAGGCCGCCGGTACCTTGGCCGGATCTGTGATGGGGGATTAAATGTGATGCAACGAAGCTAGCTTGATTACCCTTGCCTACAGGTACAACATGGCTGACCGCCCACACGGCCGGGTTCAGGCATGCTGTCTGGAGCAGTGAAGTGTGCATAAACGTCAGGATATCAAGGCCAGCGTTTATTCTCCTTCGCATTTGGTTTTCAACGCGGTTTGTTTCACCTTCAGTACTTGTGGTACTAGTTTAATATCGCCGTTACGTTGCTATTTCCAGCGGCGGGGATGAAACATATTGCAACGACGAAGACATCGACATCCGTACCCAGGTACAGGGCTGGAGCTTGCTACGGTATTGGTGGTGCACCTGTATTGTCTGCGGCGCCTTACTTAATGAGATCAATTTACGTCGCCCAAACCGGACGTGGCCCGTTCATTTGTTTTCAAGGGCCGGGTTTGAGTGGTCTTCAAAAAGGAAAACCCCATATTTAATCATTTGATGCACCCCTATCGTAGCTTGAGTAGTTCGGCCAATCACAACCAGGGTTTAACCTTCCGCCTCTGGTTTCAACGCCTTCGTCATCCTGCAGTGACACATATTTTAAAGGGTGCTACATTATACATTAAGGGCGGGGGGCTTCAGGGCTTTGATACCAGCCGATCGGAGCCGCCGGGAGACGTGACTACCCTTGTTGTTCTACCCGTTTTGTTGTTTGAAATATGCGCCACCCTGAGATGTTCGTTATGCTGCGCCAAGAAAACCAAAGCAACAACCCTTTCATGCGAGATGTAAAGCGATAGTCGTTCGAGTGGCCAAAACATGCTATTAATAGTGAACATATCGCAGCACCAATCGTTCATATCGTCTTTTTGTAGGTTCGTCTCCCTGGGAACGAGCATATTGTTTGTTGTCAAACAATGGGCCCGTCTGTAGTTTCAATGAGTGTCAACCAGACGATTTCAAGGAAATGCAACTCCATGGGCTTCGTACCGCTCCCATCAGGTCACTCACACTGC
Organism: Costaria costata; assembly: GCA_036873775.1. Taxonomy (NCBI): domain Eukaryota; class Phaeophyceae; order Laminariales; family Agaraceae; genus Costaria; species Costaria costata. Next base: position 19,432 of record JAYJME010000316.1, on the reverse strand, counting down.
CACGAGCTCGTATTTCGAATTTCGTCCGGTGTTTGGCACCGAAACCAGCCCACTGAGATCGACGTCGTAGCCATCACACCCGGTGCCACCAGCAACCACTCGGAAGGACGCGGTGTTCCTGTTTGACGCGAGGAGGAAGCTGAAATAGAAAGAACCGACTGCGAGGGGGGCGAGGGAGGGGGGGGGGTAGGTCGGGTGCACATAATTCGTGCATGGTTTATGTCGTATGGGCATGGGTCCTTGCATCTCTACCACGGTGCGTCAGACCACGGGGGGATGTCAACGACGTTTCTTGTTGCTCCAAGCGCGAGGCGCCTAGAAGTGTTCGTGGAGTTGCACGGGGGTGTAATTATACCATGCATGGCCGTAGTCGTATGGGCAAAGACCCTTCCCTCCTCACCATGCTTGGACAGAGAACGTACAAAGGTCTTTGAAAGGGGCGGTGTACAACGCGGACCTTTCCCTATCTCGTACCGGACGCGTGGTAATTGTTTTGTGACTTTTAAGAGAGGAGCAGCACGTATATTAGCCGTCCTCAGGGTCCTCACTTGAGGAGCTATATACCTGCACGACCAAACCATTTTGAGAACAACCGGTGGCCTACCGGTCGATACATATTCTCACCAGGTAGGTACCTACTGAATATTGAATTATGTAAATACCTCTTTCGGATATGTTGTGTCGCTTCTTGGTTGGAAGAGCTCTGCCGTATGGTAGGACAGTTTGGCCAAACAGCTCATGACAGGCAGGGGTTCTCTACTGAGAAATGACCGAGTATTGTTCTCGCTTAGCTCATACCTGGTATAATCTTTATGTGCCGAGGCCGTCTGGGGTTCTTCGTCGAGTTGCTATGTCATTGTTTTCCTCCAATTAAGTATTTCTGTGTGGGCTAAAGAAATTCTCCAAGTCAGGAGCCACACAAACGCTGTGTACTACCCTAAGCGTAGCATGCGTCCTTTGTCAGCAATAGATGATTGTGCTCGAACTTACTACCCCTAGCCCTTGCCAGAGCACCGCTTACCGTCTTCTGTAACGTCCACGGTGTACCGAAGATATTCGCCGTTGGTGAAGGCGCCGACCTTGTAACCAAGCCCCCTGATCTTCGTGTCTACGGCCGTATCCTTTCGAAACACCTGCCACAGCATGTTAAATACGCCCACCCGTGGTTCGTTCATCGTGTGCGCGTGAACGTCGGTATCTATCTGCGAGACCAACGACTTGCCACCGCGGACTCGTGCTACGATACAAGTAACACTACAGTAGTTCTGGCCAAAACCATGTCTGAACGACGGGGATTCCTGATCTAAGGAACTCTACCCGATGTCGTTTTGTTCTGCAATGGTTTTCGTTTTTATAGCCTGGCCCCGGGATTGCTTATCGGGTTGGGGTACAGAGCGCGTCAAAGGAACAGCCTCATAAAAAAAGGAGGTGCACCCCTACCTTAGTAGTATGCTTCCACCCGCTACCAACATAGCTTCGGTCCAAAGCCGGTGTCGAAACATTGCACACACCGGACAGGTAACCTTTTCCCACTTCCGAGTTTAGATATTTCAGGGCAGATAGATTTAGGACAGCGAGGCGCGCGAGCGCCAGACGCGAGCCTTTTGTTTCTTGGGTATCCAAGGGAAACAATGTCTCTTTTTATCGGGTCATACACCACGGCTCACGGGGTTACCTAGGCATGTTTTATATATTATGTTTGCGTCTGTGCGTGAGTGCGTTTTGTTTCAACAATCAACATTGTTTTCGGTTACTTTCGTCGACCGCTACCAACACACACTGCACCAACTTTAAGGCCAACAAGTTCTACGCCCGCATACATATCAGCCAACCCTTTTATGTGCTAATACGTGGTACGCCGATCAAAGTTGGCGGAGGCAGACGCGGCAACGTGTGTTTTCAAAGGGTCTGTGGCACGGGCTAGGCCACGATTTTGATGTTTTCTATTTTTCATTAAATTGGTCAGCGGTTTTCGCTACGAGTATCGAGCTTTACTCGGTCTTGGAACGTGTCCCTGAGACATGCTGCAAGTGATACTTTTGACAGGCACACATTACTGATGGAGGTAGAGGCTATGATGTAGATATCGTTGTGCTGGCATCTGGTACGAGTCCGTGTGTTGGGTAATCGCGGTATAGTCGAAGGCACAACTTGCGCTGTTTTCGTCTTGACAGAAGCCGAAACAATGTGTTTTTACGTGGTATAAATCGTAGATGATCGCTCACGCCGGCTCAGCAATTGTTGAGCATATTCGGCTGCTGCTGCTGCGGCTGCTGTTGCTACTGACACTTAAGCTGCCGCTCCTGCTGCTGCTGGGTCTTTTGCGTTTGTCTTTGAAACAATACGAGTATGTACGAGTATGATAAGCCGAGTATGTTGCTCCTGTTGTTGTGAGTTGCTGGTCTTACTCTGACGACTAAATACACGTTGTACGATCACAGCATCGCAGATTAGACTACTCAGGTAATTGAGGTCGCGCCGAATTACCACCAATCACTAGTACGTATCATCTAGCTCGTGTTGCCGGGTGGACACCATACAGTCTGCATGATCTACCTCGTGTTTCTTGTGTTATATAAACATTATGTACATACCAAGCACTGTATCGTAGGACCTAGATCGTTGTCCGTCGGAGGTGTGAAACATTGCAAAGGATTACACGTGCGTGCGTACAGGGTCCGATGCCTACACCAGCAATGTCAAGAAGAAACCAGAACGAGAGTCGCCTAACCATCTTCTTAGATAATTGCCTCAATGGAATTTGTGGCGCCCGTGGTTGGCGTCATATTCATTCTACGCCATGCAGCTCGCCCACACGATTATGTTGGCGTTTTAGGCAGGTGCGTACAAAGCTTAGAAACAGTCGAGCTGCAACCCGTCGGTCGAGCTGCAACCCCTCTCACCAAGATTGGTCTACGTTCAGTCACAAAAACGTTCCATACGCTAGCCGAGACTTTCACGTCTACGTGTATCGCCAATACTGTCGGCCCCCGTTGTGTAGTGCATCGAACTCTCAACTATAGATGGGCACCTTTACGAAACAAACCGGTTTGAACCGGTTATTGGAAACCCAGCAGATGTGGCCGAGTTAGTCGCGACCCCGGATCTGACTTACGACTACGGAGGGAAAAAAACACAAAGACGGGTGCAGATAATAAATGGGGTGATTAAAAACTCATAAAAAATACCTAGCCATTATGCGCCACTCGGTCACGGCTAGTTAGCCACGGCAGCGCGTGCACCAGTAAAGCGCGCGACACGCCATCCACAACACATATAAACGGTTTTTCGCAAAAATAACCGCGTTTTGTTCGGTCGGTTTTAACCGGTTAACGGAAACCCGGTTTAAACCCGCTGAATTGGACAGACTCTTGGTTGACTACACTGCTACGTCAGGAGTAGTATCTACGGTAGGTACCAGATAGTGCAATATGTTAAAGCAGCAGTGTTTGCATATATATATATATATTTGTTCTGGCTGTCGTCATAGCCTATACCTCGGCAGCGCAAGCACAGGGCTTTTTTCTCGAAAGACACGAAATTATTGCCGGGATAGCTTCATAGTATAGGCAGGCAGAATTCGGCGCGAGTCGACGAGGGAAGAAAGCGTTGAATTATTCTCGCGACAAAAATTCAAGGCAGGTGCGGTAGTGGGGAGGGGGGAGAAGAGCCTGCTATACCTTAAAACCAAGCGCCGAGAGGCGTAGCGTTCGACATGAGCCAGGAAGATGTAGTTCAAGCCGATGACGGACAAAGACAAAATCCCGGTCCTTGAGCTCGTACATCATCACGGTGCACGCCTACTTGTTGTGTAAACTCTTGACAACATCTAGCGTACCAGGTATTGTGTAGTATTTTGGGGACTACTATAGTTGAGCTCGACGCTGTGCTTCGAAATACAAACAGTTCTGTTCCATAGTGTAAGTTTTACTCACAATGCGCACTACATGGTATAACGTATTTCCTGGTACCGGTATACGGTGCTTGCTGTGATGTGTATAGTGCCTACATACCGGCAACGTCTTATACAATGACTTATACCTGGACTTCACGTAACCCCGTAAAATATGCTGTGTTGTTGTACCAGAATACCACCTCGTGTTCTGCTAAGACTCTACCAGTGCCTCTGAATCCACATACACAGCATGTACTGGACGCATACATAACGTTCTGTTTAATGATTTGGAGGCGTTTCATGTTGTCCTCCGGTTTAAACCGGTTTTCGGTTAACCGGTTTAAACCGGCCGAAAAAAAACGGTTTATACCGGTTTTTGGTTTCGAAAATAACGCCTCCTTGGCCGGCTTTCGTTTTTTTCTTTTCCCTCTAGGTGCCCACCTCTACTCTCATCCAATCGAAAAACCGACAACAGCAAATACACAAAAACAAAACACGTTGGTGCAAATTTAATGGCCTGAGGTGGGTTCGTGTTCTCCATCGCAAGGTTTAATTGATGAGACATTGCCGCGGGGGGGCAAGAGCAACACATGGGGAATATTTATAACGTACCTACCACGTTCCAACATAGCCAAGCCGCCGTGTGGCAGCTCATAACTATCTGCATCGGTGGGATCTACGGCAATGGACAGCGCGGACCTGAACAAGGAGCACTGTTTTCCGGCTGCCATCTGAAATCCAACCTTACCGGGGAAACAAAAAAATTACGACCGTCGGCGGACGTATACTGAAAACCGAAAAAGCTCGATTTTAGAGCTTATTTGGCGACCTCTAACACATGCACGAGAAACAAAAACAATAATCGTGTCATTCGTCGAGTACTGAAACTACTTGTCCGCCAGATCATTCGAATGCAGAATCCCGCTCCATTTCCGGCTACTCCTAAAGCATGCCTACAAGAAAGCGAAATGCGTCACGCCTCGACTGTTGAACCGACAGCGCCCTGGAACAATTAAAAACGCCTCTTACCCCATGCTTGTTGGTTGCAGTGGAGTCCGAGTAACCCACTCCTTCTCCGCCCTCGTCAAAGTTTTCCGCCTCAATCAGGCCGGGAATCGTGGCGGGTGCACCTCCGTAAGGACCACCCGCCTCTGTAATAGTGAAGTAGTCTACGTACAAAAATGTAGATATAGGACACAGCCAGAGTGTTCTTGTACCAGCGAGAAGGCCCCCATCGCCTTGGCCGAATCTGTGACGGAGGGAATATGGCAGCGGCCACGTCAACATCGACTGGGGCTATTGTCGGGGGCGGGGCGGGGTACTCATTTGTTGCTTGCCTTAGTCATTTGGTCATTGACCTCGTATCGTTCTCGAGACGGAGCAGGGGGGCGAGGAGGGTAAATATAACTTTATCAGCCTATTACCCAAGTTGCGTGCAGTGTTAAGCGCTGACTATATTGATTCCGCGATGTGCACCAGCTCGGGCTTGTTTGTTACTCTGCGCCTTAAAAACAGGCAAACAGTCCTATTACGGAGGACCATAGTTAATAGGACCTACTGTAGACACCAACACCTATTGATTCCCTATTTTTGCTAACAATAGTTGGTCCATAGTTAATAGGACCTACTGTAGACACCAACACCTATCATAGATTTCCCTTTTTTTATATTTTGTCCTATTTACTATGGTCCCCCGTAATAGTTTGAGAAAAGTAATTAGCCACTCGCCCAAGAACCCCAAACGCGGTGGTAAAAATCCCACTAAAGTCCCCCTACCGAGGCACTATCCATTGGCTACTGCACGAAGTGTGGCATAGCTCAGCTTTGTTAGCGCAGGGTACAGCAACGGGTTTTACTGTCCTACAAGATACACGGTCAACTCGCAATGAGTGGGTTTGCCATGACTTCGCGAAACATGTTGCTCGTGTACTCTATTCAGGAAGCGACCATTTAGCACGGTGAGAGGAGAGAGTTACCGAACCTGACACATGCCTTGGGAGAATTGAACGAAGGTACACATAGACTGTTCTTTTGATCTAACCACGATATCTTTGTCCCGCATCTGGTCGCTGGCACCACCGCTACGGTGAGAAATGAACACAGCTTCCACAATACCGACGCCGTCGATCGGTGCAATTCGAGGCGAGACTCGTTTCGTGTTAGAGGTACAGCTACACGTCAACAAGAAGTTTAGAAGTGACACAAGGCGTCTTGGCCGGCAATCACGAGCGTGGTCGGTACGTGCCGCGAGATACCAATACAGTACCCAACGAGTGGGATATCGGTTGTTTGTTGTCGCGTCGACCACTCACGTTATCTTGTGGAACAAAGCATTGTTCGGGATCGGAACTTCGACGATCCCGCTGAGGTCGGTTTCGTAGTTGTCACAACCAGTGCCGCCGGAGACCATCTGGAACGATGTACCAGGTGCAAATGTACTCACCCGGAAGACGATCTCGAGGGCACCGACTGCGGAGAGGAGAGGATCAATGGTCGTTGCGTACGTCAAGTACACCTATTTCACACATCGGTCAGGTCAGACCCCCATGTGCATGATCTGTGACATTCAGGACGGACAGATCACTGGTCCACATGATCTGATCTGCATGGCATAGGAAGTTTCACAAGTGTCAAGCCGTATGATCTGCAAACTCTAGCATATGATTCCTGGGTTGGGTCTGTACTTTATAGATCCTGCACTGCATACGTCATGGACATATATAGGGTATGATCTGCCCGATGTGTGCTCTGTTATCATTTACCGCTGGGTCTGGAACACTACCCAAAGCGGAGCTCATACAAGACGAATAATTCATGGGGGACCTATCAACCGGTAGGAACTTGCACTAGCCTGTTCTTCAACGCCATGACAGTTAGGTCGGTATGTTCACGATGCTCGCCGGTAAGAGACTGAAAATGGAGGGGCGCTTCCGTAAGCAGGTTCAAGTTGTCGACCAAGACCTATTATCGGTCGGTGGTGTCGATACGTCGAAGGCAAGGCATACAACACGCGCAAACTTCAGGCAGGTGAAACATCGATAACTGCGTTGGGGAGGGAGCAACAATCCAAATGTGGTCGGGCTCTTACCGTCTGTCGTTACGTCGACGGTGTAGCGAAGATATTCGCCTTTACCGCTGAAGAGGACGCTTAAGGCATCAGCATTCTCGCCGCTGGGGACATCGATATCGACATCCTCGTCCGACCGAAAGACCTGCCATCGTTCCGGAAGCGGCGAAACACGTTGTGACAGGGTTCACGAGTGAAGTTCGGTCCCATGTAACCAAAAGGCTGTTGACGCGGGTGACAATATTGTTTTTCACCGGCAATTTTGAATCCGACCCTCCACGTTACCAAACCAATCAAACGTCTACGCACACCCATGGTATACTCGATAAAAACATAGAGCCTACATGATTGACCCACACAGCACCACTCCTACCCGATGGTGCGACGGCAAGGGGTTAGCGCACATTTCATTTTCACTGCCGCTCTGCTTAGGTTACGAGAGACAGTGGTAGTCTACCTCACTCGAAGCACGGCATTGTTTCGGATTAGGGATACGGTAGGAGGTGGCGCCTGTACGTACCCAGATATCTCAGCATGATCAGAGCCACTCGGAAGAGTGCCTGGCCTATAATTTTGCAGTTCTAGCTAGTATTTCATGGTTTTGTTTTTTCGCGACATGCACCACCTTGCGATTGTTCGGAAACAGCCCCTTGCTGTGGCTTGGTAGGTGTTGCTTCACTACATTTCAAACATTGAACCAACGTACCGGGCACACACGATCGCGGCTACAGCAGCGTAAGGGCGCGAGAAACGGTTGCCGCCCCCTGAACGGCGGTACGACGCTAAGGGCGCTTCGCCCTCCTCCACTATCGAGGTTGGGCAACTAGAGGGGGGGTGGCTCTGTACTCGACTCACAGTATAGCTTAGTCAAAATACCCTGTTGGCATAGCGTAAAAGCCAAGCCGATAGGGATGCATATCTCGAAACAAAAATCACATAAGACGCGTGCTACGATATACCAGGGTAACTAGATAGCACGGTTTGGCGAAACTGGTTTCTGAAACGAAAATTGTCGGGATTCCATAATTATATATTTCATTAAAATTCGTCGTGTGCCTAGGCCATGCAATGGTTCTGTCGGCGGGATAAACTCAATAATAATCTAACTTTGGGTTTGAATCGGATACATGTGCTCTCCAAGCGGGGAACCTTAGAGAGAGAAAGGAGCACCCTTATCGTAGCTTGCGTTACAATCGCTTAAGGACTGCTAACATACAGGGCAGTCGCACGGCCGAATTGCTGTAAGACGCTGAACACGAATGACCGAAAATAGCATCCCTGCCTTGGCCGAACTCCCATTATTTCAAGCCCACGACCCAAACGGAACACGCAGTGGCCGCCATGCATACGAGTCTACTCCACCAGCACCGCCAGGTTGGCCCGACTTAGTCAAAGAAGCTCCACGTAGACTGTGGCACGGTAGGCGGGGGGTATCCCCGATTTCACTTCCCCGTTTGGGCTACTCGGCCGAGTGTCTCGTTGCCTCTGTCCAAGTCGGATATATATTCTATTTGTGGCGGAGCGTAGCACATACTCCCAAGGTGGTTCACCTTGCGATGCTAAACAAGAATACAGGGCTAACACTGCTAACGTTAGGTGGTGCCCCTTCAGGATCGGCTCTGCTCGGCTGAAAACCATGGACCGAAAAAATCCCCGTATGGCAGCACTTTGTACACGTACTTTACTCTCGAACCAAATCGGAGCCTACGGGGAAGTACAACATGCAACTACTCCTTCCACGCGGACGAAGGGGGTAGCTTACCACATGTTCGAGGAAATGATTGACACACCCTATGTACGAGACGCATTCTGACTACTTTAACTCCACCCCTAAGCGAATCCGACCCAGTCGACCGGTGTTTCGCGTTAATACTTTTGTCCTCTGCTTGGAGACAGAATTTGATGATGCGTGGTAAGCCTTGCTGTAAATTTCTTTCAGACTGATCCTACGATAGTGTCTGTACCTCTTTCCTCGTTTCCACCCTGAGGGTACTCAGGCGAGTCACTCGTTGCATCTCTCTGAATGGGACTTTTGATGGATTAGCGCAGAGTGACACAAACAATTCCAGGGTGGTGTAAATATCGCGAAGCCAAACAACCTAAAACTCCATTACCTATTGAAACAGATCAGGGTAATCACTCTCTAGAGTAGCTCTGATTGGCTGGGAAAAATCAAGTGAAAGTAACCCCGCCGCCTTTCTCTATCTTAGCCCCAGGCATCCATCCAGCAAAAAGGTAGCCAAAGATAGGCGGTGCCGCCGGCACGTTGTGGTTTAACGGCCCTAATGACGCTCGTCATTGTTGGTCGGGGGAGGGGGTGAGTGGATCAAATCAAAAAATATTGTCTTCGGATTACGTAGTTTCCACTTTCGAGACTCACTAACATTAGTACTAATGGCATTATGTTTGACATCCGGCAAATCAAAGTGATCCTTACAAATTCTACCCGTAAAAATCTTCCATGTTTGCGGTAGAATATTTGGACCACTCTCGCGCTTCGCTGTCCACCCAACATCCCACCTGATAGGAAAACACTCCGCTTGTTGTGTCATGGTACGCCACTCCTTCCCCGCCCTCGTCAAAATGTTCTGCCTGAATCGTCCCTGGAATTTTGGCGGCGTTGCCATCGTATGGGCCTCCTCCAAGACTTAGAACCGTCTGTTTGGATCGTTACACAGCGCGGGGCGGGGGGGGGGGGGCAGGTGAATATCACAGATTGGTACAGTATGTCGTCATCGACGCGTGCTAAACTGATAATACGCATGCCGCTGCATGCAGACGAGACAACCGAACCATAACAAATGTGTGTACACGGTGTATCGGTCGTCGTTGCTTGAGGTAGTAGAAATTGAGGGAGCTGCAAGCACAGCCCTTGATCGATGAACCTTGTTTTGATTGTTTGAGGTTAATATGGCAAGATGCAGGTGGCGCTATAAACCGTACAGAACAGTATCAAAAGGGGCGATTAGCAGGCAGTTGCATAAGTAACCCCAAGACCCGTGCTGGGATAGATGGCACGTTTGAGAATACCCATTTGTGACTTGAAGGGCCCATTTGTGACTTGAAGGGCTCCTCACATACATGTGGAGCTCTCCAGGGCCGTTGGAACCTCATTGCTGTTATACAGTACTGTTAGCAGTCGTTATGTACGTGGGCAATCGTATTGTTAATCGGGCTTAGCTTGCATTAGGTTTAAGGGTCCTTTGTTGGGTGCGGCATTAAGCTCCTCACGTGACGCGCCTCGGGGAAAGTGGGCGCTATGTACTCCTATCGTAGCAGGCATACATGGGTTTCATTGCGAGAGATCATCACTCGGTTACGGGTCCATGGCGTGCGAGAAGCCAACAGCCACACTAAAGTTCAAGGCAGTTCGCAATGTTCTGGTCAAACAGGGGTCCCACTTTTGATAAATTGATGGTACCCCAGTAGGTTCCCCAGCTGGTTGTAGATGAGTGTACTAAACGTTAGTGGCCCTTGCCGGAGTTTTGATCAAACCTGTTTGCATTGATGTGGGCGCAGTTTCTGTTACCCGGTAGTAGGTGATATATTGGTGTTTTCCCGTGTGTAGAACCGTTTGTGGCCACGGACTGACAGTCATCAAACGGAGTTGTGCAGAATGTATGGCAACGTGAGGGTCCGCAGGAATAAAGCCTACGCGTGCCATTTAGGACATAGACTGGTGTAGTTAGTGAATACGATAACAACAGCGAAATTTAAGGTGAAAAACCTATCCAATATCACAACCAAATCGCAACAAGAACAACTATAACGCGCCATATTTGAGTTAGGTGCATCACGTGAAATAGGCACTCATGCCACGGATTATGTCCCCTACCCCCCAAACTATAAAGGCGGCCCCTTCGTGCACCGGTCATTTAGGCAAAAATGACAATGCAGCCCCCACGTTTGCCGGTTTCCTATCGCAATAAACTACAATCTTCTTCCTAGGCATTCAAATGTCTCTGAAACGCCCCGAAATTAACTTCGTGGCCTCCGTTTGACTGGAGACGTCCGTGAACACCGTCCCCTGCCCCTGCCTTACGCAATTGGATTGTTCCGGTTAAAATCGAGCAACATGATTGACTTCGCGAAATGCTGCATCACTTGAACAACGACAAACAATTAGCACTATTTTGATTTGTCATTGTTCGAGTAATACAGCATTTCGCGAAATCAATCATGTTGCTCGAATTGGGTCGGACAAAAGTCAATAGCGTATGACAGGAATAGGGGACGTGACTCACGGAGGCCTCCAGTGAAGTTTTGTCCAGTAAAAGCGGGGGACGTGGGGTTGAGATGCGGACGTTTGGAGGAACATTCTGTATCAGAATACTGGAAGCACACGGGGGCAACCCCACATTCCCCGTTTTCTATACAGTACTGCGAGCCCCCTTCTCCACTGCTGTGATATTTTATTAGTATACCAGAGGGCTTTGCAGCGGCGGGCTGACGCCCGCCTACGGCTCCGCGCATGCCCGTTACGGTCGAGGATATCATAGGCAGACATAAACCGTGAATGCGACACTACGTACCGCCAAGTGGGGAGCAAGAACGACTTATTGATGAGTGCAGAGAAAGAACGCTGCACACGAAGAAGTCCACACGCCAGCGTATGGCTTCGCGCATGCCCGTAAAGGTCGAGGATGTCATAGGCAAACAGAGGCCATAAATGCGACATTATGTAGTGCCAAGCAAGCGGGATGCAAAAAAGAAATCATGGTTGAGTGCAGAGAAATAACACCGAACATGAAGAAACACACACAATCCCGTGTTTCGTATTGTAGCTGTTCGTAGAGCAGCAGCATTACGCATACACTACTTTCATCGTATCGCGGGGGCAGAAGCCGCAGCTGTAGAAGTATACATGGTATATGAAGTACAACAGCAGCCGCACTGCTCGTACGAATAAATACAACAACAGCAAGCAACAGCCGTGGTACAACGACAAATGGCAAGCCCGTAGAAGTGCACCATGCACATGATCTACGCTGTGCAGCACCAGGCAGCATTCCGCACTAGCATATCTAGTCCGAGTGGTATTTGCAGTATGTAGACACCTACTTCGTATACAATCATCCGAGAGCTACTTTGTCGACATCCACCAAGCAAACATAAATAAACTACAACAAAAAAGTGCGAACTTAGAAAAACAATTTGGGGAAAATATATACACGTTACCTGTTAAAAACATAAGAGAAGCGAAGCTCAGTAGTAGGTAGGCATACACCTACACAGTCATCCGAGATCAACTTCGTTGTGTCAACATACACCAAACAAGATTAAATTAAAAACAAATGGAGAAAAACTGTATACGTAATCGTAGAAAAAAAGGGAAACGAAGAGCATGCGAAACAAAAAATCTAGTCTCAGCGCTATTTACAGTACACTCATCAGAGAGCTACTTCGTTATATCGTCATACACCAAGAAAAAAAAAGAGTTGTGATTCGTAGCAAAAACAAATGGGGGAAAAAACGTACTCTTAAAAACAAATGGGAAAGGAAGTTCATGCCGGGATTCGAACTCAGATTTTGATAGAGACGATTCTATACCTCCAACAGCTGGCCTAAAGCGCCAAGGGTTATTGTGGGGAAGACGTTTGTCCTTCGATGGGTACGACTGCGCACGTGACATTTGAAACAAAGAATTGGCCAAAATCGCGATTTAGCAGGGCCGCCACCACACGCCGCGAACACGCCACGACCACGGCCGGGGCCGCAACTAGTAGGATCGGGAGTGTCGACCAAGCTGAGGCACGTCCGGGAACCGGCGCACCGAGAGAGGTGGACCCCACCTCGAGGTATTCCGTGGACGGCTCTAAACCTCGTCTAAAATAGGCCCTTCGGCTGCTCTCGCGCAAGCCCCAATATAATCGTGCAAATATTTCATTGTTGTCTTTGTTGTTCAATTGATATTTAACTGTTTCGATAAAAACAATATTTTCAAAATACAAACAATCCAGGAGCAGAGGGAAAAAAATCATATGCTTGTGGTTTCGCTCGCAGGATCCAGACCGAGAGGATGTTTTTGGGCTCTGATTCCGGATACCCAAGTTCTGGTTCAAAACCAGAATGAACAGAGGTCAAGACCTGATATATCAGTGTTTTAGTGTAGAGAGCGCTCTGACAACGTGAATCACACACACCACTCGGACACACACAGCGCTCCGACCAACAAACAAAACACACGCCCAACAGCAGCAGCAGCGGCAGCAGCGAGAAACGGTCTGAGACACGCACGCAGCAGCGAACGGCCGCAAGGGTGTGCCCCCCCCCCCTCGAAGGTTCGAATCGGTGCTGGCGTGCCACATGGGCAAAGGAGAGGAGAGCTGGGAAACGGGGAGGTGCTGGGTGCTGGGTAGAGAGGCTGGCCGAGATGACCAGCTATACAGCGACCCTGAGGCACAACGGCCATCGAGCCGGAAGGAATCGTACTTGTTCGACGCACACTGCTGCTGTTTGTTGCTGCTGCGGCGTACTTTGTTGCTCTGGCAGCCTCGGCACAAGCCTGTGGTTGGTGGGGTCGTCGATTTCGCGGCCTAGGGTATACATGTAGTTGAATTATCTGGGACCCGGGAAGCGAATTCGCACACACTCACACACAGCTATGACTGCTGTGTGTGGGAGTTGATCTTGATTTCTGGCAATTACTGATACAAATCCACTGCCTGTTTCCATTTATGTTTGACTCGACCTAGGGTGCGTAGGCACTGACCACGCGCTGCTACTTCTGCGGCGTACTTCGTCGCGTAGACAGTCTTGTTAGGTGTGTAGCTAGCTGCCGGCTTCTGCTTGCTGCTGATCAGCCGCTCGGCTATTTTTTTAATCGCAAAAATACACAAAAACAAATGGTTTTGAAACCTCTCTGCACGCGGCCGGTTTTGACACCAATCAGCACAACGCGTCATATTGTCGATTGGCTCTGAAAAATAAAAATCTTCCGGCGCTGGGAATGTCCATTCTGATTCTGGAAAATGAACAAACGGCGCCGAAACTGTATATTATATAAATTATATTATTTACTTTGAGTAAGGGAGATCGTTTTTTGGCGCACGGGTACGGCTGTGTCCCGCGCGCGGAATGACGTCATCGTTATCGCTCCACGGTTCCTCCCAAAGGATCTCATTTTTCGTACAAGGGCAACGACGGTTTGTGGCAGCTAGGAAACATCAGCCCGCGTACAAGCATAATTACTTCGATTTTTGGATGACCCGGTACCTATCAAGCTCCCTCTTTCTCCAGCGCGCTACACCACTCCAACGGGAGCTGCTCGAGGTTCTTGGTGTCTGCAAGTACACCTAGCTATCGTGCTTGAACGGGGGATCCAACGTAACGTAGATGAATATCGTGGCGACGCCGTGAACAGCTGAGTTTCGCGTCGCCTCTGCGCTCGATATGTTTGTCGTTGTTCTGGGTTTTGGGGGCTGGTGGTTTCTGTGAATTTGTCTTTTGTTGTTTTCTCGGGTTTGGGTCGGGTATCGAGTTGTAGATTCACGTTTGATCCAGCTTACCGCCCCCGCTCAGTGCATGGGCCAGTGCTGGGGATCCACCTACTCATATGTGGCACAGGACTGCGTGACTGTTTAAAATGGTTTTCGGGATATTCATGGTCCGGGTCGGCTTTTGATATTTCTTGTCTCGTCCACCTACGCCCTCCGCTCAATGCCGGGGCCGGTCTCGGTAATTGGACTACTCGTATCTGACACAGGAAACGAATTATTTCGTGATATTTGCTTGTGTCTTTCGCCCTGCAGACCCCCCCCCCCGCTCCGAGCAGCGAAAAGATTTGGGTAATACGGCCTCGTGCTGTGCCATAGGACCGTATGTATTTTGCGTTCCACCTTTCAGCGATACATTTTAACCCCCCCCGCTGCTGGGTACGTGGTGATAGTTTGGGTTTTCTATGTTTCCGTAGTTTTTCGCGTTCCCGTAGAGGTGATCTCGACCCCCCAGCCGTGCTGGTGGTTTAGCGGCGGGTTTTCGTTGACTTTTTTCCTGTCCCTTCGGAACAGGCTTCCTTATTTCCTGTTTTCTTGGCGTCCCTTTATCGGCTTCGGAATCTCGCAATTTTAACGGTGTGGGGGGTGGGTTTTGAAGAGCCGAGTCTTCGACTCATGTTCAAGCTCGTGGAACCAAGGTCCCCGTTTCCCATGTTTCTGCGCATACGGCTCAATAGAGTGGGCTAGTGTTAAGGTACTGCTTTGGTAGAAGGTAATTATGCAGTAATTACCTAAGGGATGGTATTCGTATTACTTGGAAGGCATATCTGGATAGGAAAACAAGGGTTCGCAGTGGCGTGGCAACGAGCGCCCTGTTTAGTCTCGTCGTGACGGAACGGAATAAAGGTTATCTTCTTCTATCTCTCTGAACAACCAGCTCACGTGAGTGGCAACGCGACGCGCTCGTAGCAAACCTGCAGGGGATACCTCGTGTCCGCACCTTGATCTTAACAATTTGCTAGTTATTTTTCTTTTTGTTGTTTTTTGTTTTATTGTTACAGCTACTATTATGATTCCAATCTTTATTCTATTGACAGACTGATTCACGCAAGAAACCCCATTTTATGTCAGCCACGAATGCCGATCGCGATACCTACGCGAATGTGACATATTTGGTATCATACTACAGTAACCACCATGAATAGTGGAAGAGGTTGACACAGCCAGATATTTTGGTTGAAGACTTAGGACTGGCGCTAGCATGGTGCCATCTCTACAAGTAGTGATATTGAATGGTTCAAAATGCGCACGGCAGGGGCATGCAGGGGCTGCTGATGCTATGCGAAAGAGCCGAGGGCGCAAAGGTCAGGTTTTGGTGACCTCTGTGTGTTGTGTTCTCCTGGGCTCGAGGCTGGCAGTCGACACGGGCAACACGAGCTCCCCACGGCACTTGAAACGTGTTTTGAGATGAGTTTGATGCTTTACATAACCGGGGAATGTACGTAGGAATCATTCGTACGTCATTCACAACTCCATTCGTTGAGATTATCACCTGCGGGCGGGTGAAAAGGAGACCCATCAGGATTATTTCAATGTTTCTACCGTTGACGCTGATCCCTCTAATAACAGCTAGCTCTCATATACTGTCCTTCACACATATCACATGCTGTCGTTTAACCTATAGCTCCCCGACACTCAAGTCGAGTTGTGGTGTTATACATAGTGATGATGTTTTTGTTCACAGCCACACATAGTTAAGCATTTTATGATACTTTGGTAATATACAGGTACACAACACATGCCAAATTCAGTTTGGAGGTTGACAAAATTAGGCGTCATCCTCCTCATGCCATGCCTCCAACTATTATGATGAGGATTTATTTTCACGAAAAATAGAACGCAGAAAAAATAACCTCTTGCTCTATGGAGTCGGGCGCCGCGGGGTTTGCTTGCACATAATTTTTGAAAAAGAAAATGGAGCTCCCCGCCACGTGCCAACGTGGAGGCTTTTCCGGTGTTCCCTTTCTTCGCGTACAAGTTGTCAGTGAGCGAGTTTGCGTGTTGACACAATGGCAAAATGTACTGTAATCATCCAAGTGAGAAATGTACCGTAATGGCCATGTTAACAAAGCGAATGTGCGCACAGCAGCACCCAGCAGCGGGATTCTGAAGCCTGTTTTCACGGGTCGAGCACTCCACAACCACACAGTTCCTCCGGACATATCCAGCAGGGCTCACTAGCCATATCGCAAGAAGCCGAGGATCGAAAGGGAAGACGTCGGCGATCTTAGAGTCTTGTGTTCTCCTGGTCTTGGTGGCTTGGAGTTGCCAGGAGTACACGAGCTCTCCAGCTTCGACAAAATAAAGTTTCTGGTGAATATTGTCTCGAATCGCAGGGGAAGGCACATAGTACATACGTTCGTCATCTTAATTCGTTTAGTTGATATTATCATCTGCCCGCGGGGGGGGAGGGGGAGAACGGAAATGCTCCAAAGGTTTTGTTGCTTACGCTACGGGCTTGCTATTTCCCTATAATGTAACCTATATGATATGTTGTTGGTCTTTACCAGGTATTTGCTTAGTTTGGACCCCTCCCCCCCCCTCTATATATATATATATATATTAGTTGGCCTCGGTGGGCATTGACGCTGTAACACATTATATACATACTTCGTATACATACTGGGGTTGGCGCTCGTTGGCAACGACGCCGTAAAACATGCCAGTAACTACGTAAGCTAGCTAGGCAACAAGGGTACGGTTATGTTTTTTTGTTTGTTTGGCGGTGACCACAATCGTTTTCCGAGTTAGATCATATTGTGCGGAGTGGAGAATAAAAACTCTGCACAAGGGGAATGATCGCCTCACTTAGTGTTAATATGGTAAGGCTGTCTCTGGAGTGGCCACACGTAATAACAAAGTAACTCGTTGGTCGCTGCCATCCATGAGTAAGAACGTAGGCACGAGGTGCCGAAGTCCGTCTTATGAGCGAGTCTTGGAAGAATGCAGTTCACTCTTCGTGCGACTCACTTCCTTTGTTTGCTTAATGGTATCAATAGGACTTGGCACATTCCATGAAATCACGAAAACTTGAGGATGTCGTCGTCTGCGTTACCTTCGAGGCCCAATACTCCATTCCCCAAGTAGCATGGTCGACTGAGCAGTGGCAGTGCGAGGTCCGACGGCCTCTGCATCATACTTGACCACCCACGGCGCCTCATATCAATGCAAGGCCGTCGGGAACCCAAGTGGGCACCCCATTATTTCTCTTAAAAACCAAGACGACTACCACGCGGTTGACGACCTTGCTGAAGGGTTTGATCCTTACATCTCCGTCGATGGTGGCCGCGTGGGGCTTCGGAGCTGCGTCAGCGCACTGATGAGACCCCGAAAGCGATAAAACCTCCTAGTCGGTGCCGGCAAAAACAATCTGCCGCGGCGCTCCGGGTTGAACGCCTGCCGTCGCTCGTTCCGTTGGGTGCCAAAGCTTGTTTCTAGACCTTGTGTGTTCTTCGATTTTGGACAGAAAACGCTTTTCTTCGATGGGGCTCGAAGTCGCACCTTTCACAAACTCAAATTCGAAACAAGGTACCAGGTATTCGATTTCGAATCCTCGTTGTTCGGTCGTTTTCGAAACACTTATAAATTCGGCAAAATAAATACATGTAGGTTTTCAGTTATCGGGGACCACATTTTCTGAAAAAACTGCAAGACGAAAACTCCTCAAGAAACCAGTTTTGAGTAAATGAGCTTGTTCCAGATGTAAACACAAGAGGGGGAATGGGGATTGGCCGGGCGAACCGCAAGTGAACGGTTTCATCATTGCCCCCACTTGCCAGCACACTAGGTTTACCACATTCACATTCATTCCTAAGGCCATCATTGTCCATGACCGATCGCAGAAATATCTGTTGAATTGTGGGCTTTGTTGGTTGGGTCGACAGAGAGGAATTGCTGTCATAGCCGAACGACCTAACTCCCTGGAGGAAATAACGGACAATCCAGCCGCGTTGGGTGTAGGGGAACGAAGAGTTTCTGATGTGTATATTCTCGGGTATCTTGTCAAGTGTATAAAAGGAATTGCCCCTTCGTAGACACGAGGCACCCTTCAAACTGATCCACTGCTGGCATTGACAACTACTCAGCATATCCCACAAGTCATTGTAACAAACGCACACCTATTACTCCTACGAAGATACGCAAACGACGTCCACACAGTCTAGTTTCGACGCACACTACGCAATTCCTCAATACGCACGTGGTTTAGAGATTCTTGTGTCCAACAAAGTTGGGGCAGCTTCCAGGAGAGAAATCGAACCGTCGACTGAACACACTATAAACAACTATAACCACCGTCTATGACAGGGTATATTCCAAAGAAGACCGGGGATAGAACGGTAGCAACCTACTCGTACCGCTATGCAGATGGGGCGTATAATACTTACAGTAGTCTCTAGCACCTAAGACATGTCTTAAACAATGGGTTAGTGTCGACTCGCGGATAAGGTTCTGCCTTGGAATCTGTTTCGTGCTGTATTTCCGTACGCACAAATACTTGCAGTTGAAAAGGGGCAATATGTCACTCATTGGGCACTCCACTATTAACAGTACCGTTCTATGCTTACTCAATAAAAACAGGGGTTGAGAACGGTCGCGTTCTACCCTAACCTCAGCACAACGACACCGGAATTCGTTGTATCCTGTAAATCTCTCTCAACTTTTTTATCGCTCTTTTTCCTCGAAGCTGTCTTGTATTTAGCTTCCACTGTGGGTGTTCCTGTTCTAGTATTAGGATTTGGTGTCCCCCCGTGACCCGTAACGCGTCCGCACCACTGATGACCCAAGTTTAGCTGTGGCACCTCTTCTTATCAGATACAGGTGTACATTGAATCATAGGCTGCGGCGTTGGACTGTGATTCACAATGCTATTATTCAATACATGTATGATTATGTTGGCGCTTGCGCGAGAGCAGCCGAAGGGCCTGATTTAGACCAGGTTTTGAGCCGTCCACGGAATAGCTCGAGGTGGGGTCC